>JAQIWH010007342.1:0-11585 GCA_034695005.1 Cryptops parisi
CACGTGTTACACACCTTGAATTAAATCTCCATTATCAGTTGTGCTACAAATAATATGTTATATTATTTTGCCCAACAAACTGTCTAACCAAAAATATTGTGGTGTGTCGGGCGGTCACAAGTGGTGTGTCGGGCGGTCTTAAGAAGCTTACGTGTCTAACTAAGTTGATGTTTTTTAGATGAAGTTGATATTTTTATACTCTTTACATTAGCTTCACTTGTAAGTGAGTGAGAGTGTGAGTGAGCGAGCTGGCTGGGAATTGAACGTATATTGCCATCTACAGTCGTTTATGACAATATACAGTATAGTACATACGCATAAAACGAAACCCGCATGAAATAAGTCCTTTGCATAAATCGAAACCCGCATTAACTCCAATGTAAAAAATCGCACATACAAGGTGAGTCAAAAGTACGGTTTCATGGGAATATTCGAAAAGGCCTATAATGAAAATATTAAGTTTTTGGTATAACAGCACCTTCATAGGGCTCTTTACAGTTGTGGTACTTCCATTGTGTTCGCATTGTAACGTAGGAAACTATAAGAGGAGAGCGAAGAGAGAGAGAGAGAGACCAATCCTACCCTACCAATCATATTTCGAAAGTTGTAGTCTAAGATCCATTTAGTCAGAATCCACTGTTGTTTTATTTATTTTCAACAAATATTTCCGAAAAATCATTTTTTAATGTACTTGTTTTTAAGATAAACGTCTTAACCGGGTTCCACACGATAAATAAAATTGTTTTATCTGTAATATTTGTGAATGAGAAAAGACTTATTCGCGAGACATAGAGTTGCGCCCACATTAAACACCATAATACGCCAACTCAGTATAGGGTTAGTTTGATCCGCGAATAAGCAATACTCAGGTTCACCTGTATGTAATTATTTTTATACATATTTTTTGTAACACAAAAATATCATTTAAAAAACGAATCATGTACCGGTATTTAAAATTCTCCAATAACAAATTTGTCAACACACTTTTTAAAGTGTATCTTAGAAACGTTGACACAACTCACATTTCACGGAAACAATAAATTAGAGAAATTGATGATGTCATTTACCAAACCTCAAGATTATGTTTATCAAACGATCTACAGCAAAATCTACAACAACAAAAAACCCCGACTTTCTTTTTTATTGCACACACAATTACCCTTCAATTCCACGTCAACAAAAACAAGTTTTATACTTGAACGAAAAAGAAGAAAAAATCTTTTCAAATCCTTTAACAAAAGACGTCTTCTTAGAACAAGTGGTGCGTACATTCGAGAGAACAATGTGAACAGATGACATTGACACGTATAGGGCTTAAACGGTAGTTACAAGGATTAGAATTATATAGATACATTTTTTGGTTAAAAAGAAAATGACCATTATAATGACCCATTGTAGGTGATTCTGAGACGGATATATCTAATCTCAAGGAATGAGATAAAGAGACAAAATAAAAGTATGATCCTATAGAAAGTTTCCAAATATCTGTGCAGTAAATGTGGTACTTTTGGAAAACTATAATTTTCCAATAGTAGTTTCCGATAGTACCACATTTATTACATAGATGCGTAGAATTTAGTAACGTTTTCTGTCTCTTTTCTTAAAAGCTGTTGCATAATTGTATAGCGACTTACTTTGGAATAGAATAGCAGGCTGTACAAAAATCAGTCCTCAGAGAACATCACAAAAAAAGTACAAAATGTAGGAAAATGTACTAATTTTATAAATTGGTCAGTGCTATCTTTTACAGGTTTATACGTATAGCTATGAACATATTACTCTACAAAAACTAAAAATTTATATTCAATACCCATAAATTACAACCTCTATTAAGAACTATCGGCTTACAAAAACATCTTTTGAACCCAATAGTCATAAAGTACAACCTCTACTGAGAGCTGTATATTGAGATTCGGCACGGTACCCAACAGACAACGTCACAATAAATTAGAAAAAAATACAGAAAGGTGTAGGTTATTAGTTTGCTGAAATGGTTTGTCCTGTACAGGCTCACCTAACGGTGACCATATTACCCTACAAACCTACAGCGTGTACCGAAATGATTGGCACAATTTCAAAGTTTATTATTTTCATAAGTATGTTGTACAGAATTACAAAAACCAGTATCAATGAAGGGTTTCGGGCAATATAACGGTTTCAGCCACACTGTTTTCAAAAATGGCATTTTTGCATCAAACTGTCCCTCTGGTACTCTATGAAGTTTCTCACCAGAAAAACGGCTCTCCTAAACAATTTCAAAAATATGGCTTATTATTATATTGTCGGAAGCCCTTCAAATGAAAGGTTGACTGCGAGTTTATAAAACCATACCTTACAAGTGTTCGGCACACATCCAGGCGATAGTGTCATTCTAACCGCACTCTAATCAGTATGAGACCGTGTACAGGAGAGGTTAACCTCCACTGTTCGGAAGAAAACGTTTGGCAGTACAGTACTTCTATGTATTGTACATAGCGTACAATATTATGCTACGAAAAAAAGTGTTCTTTTGTCAAACTGCCTTCATCCCCCACTCCATTCTGAAAATCCTGCACATGAGCTGGAATTGCACAAATGCCTGGACGTATGCCGTGTGACCAAGAATGCACACGTCAAACACTTTTAGGATATCTTTATAAATTCGTGAAATTACTTTTTCATTTATACTAGTTTTTGTATAATTCTGTACAACATACTTAAGAAAATAATCAACTTCAAAACTGCGGCAATCATTTTGGTACACGTTGCATATATGGTGATTTAGATTAACTATTTCCAACTTTAAGAAATGATAGAGGGCATAAACTGAAATATATTTTATTAATAAACTATAGTCCGGAATAATTCCGTAACGAGCTACGAACAAATTATGGAAATGAGAATGCCATAGATTCCCGATAGGAATGTAACCTGTTGGTTTATTTCCAGCGGGTATAACTATCGGACCAATGTATTACCGTCATAAATTTCGTTGTGCAGTAGAACTGCACTAATCCGAACGGTTCGGGGATTACGGTTGTTCGGATTGCCGAATAATTCGGATTCTCGGGTAGTATAGTAATTTTAATTCATATTAAATAAGAAATGAAGAAAAAAAATATATTGTTCATGGTTTGTTACATAAATAACATAGCAAAATGAATTACATTGAATGACATGATTTGCAAACATTGCGAATAGACAAATAAATGGTTTGAAAATAACAATACAATATCTACCCAACAAAAAAAAACATAAAATATATAATTCAAGTAAGCTACATTACATTTATTAATTAGATTCGTTGAATAAAGAACATTTTCATTCGTGTACTTTGGACATTGAATGGCTCGAGCAAATGGAGCATGTTTTGTATAAAGACCTAGCACTACAAGTTTCGGATTCTCAGGCAGTTCGAATCGTTGGGGTCGGATTATTGAAGTTCTGCTGTATCTCGTTGGGAAAGTGTTTTCGGACTGTCGTTTATTAATAAAATGTTTCATTTTATGCTATTTATCACCTCTGAAAGTTAGGATTAGGTATTCTGAATCACCCTGTATCTGAATCTGAATCCTGTACCCTATATCTGAATCTACTTTTGTACCCAATATAATAATAGTAATATTTGTAAAGCACAACCGTTACTAGTGACATAGATATATCATTGTACTTAACAGTCGTAAAGTACAACCTCTAGCCTAATGCTTGTTTTTCTCGTTTCTTTACAGAGATCTCGCAGTGGAGAACTGCCGTTGGTCTTAATCTATCATGCGTGTTGCGATGTATTCTTGATGGCGACAGTGCAATCGGCTGTTCATACCCCTCTACTTTACCAAACTTGCCGTTTCTAAACATGGTGTCGTGAATCCACAAGTCCCATCATGTCCTTGATCAGCTCGTATCCGCTTTTGAACGCCAGCGCAGATAACGTGACCGGGGACGTCAATGGGACCAACATCACCGATTACGATGACAGCCCCAACGACATGGAGTATATCGAACGCATCTTCGCCATCGTGGTGCCGGTTATCTTCACCATCATCGTTCTCGTCGGTTTCTTCGGCAACGCCCTGGTCGTCATCGTAGTCATGTCCAACTCGCAGATGCGCAACACCACCAACATACTCATCATCAATCTGGCCGTGGCCGATCTGCTCTTCATCGTGTGCTGCGTGCCTTTCACAGCCACTGATTACGCCTTGCCCCAATGGTACTTTGGCTGGACTTGGTGTCAGATAGTTCAGTTCCTCATCACCGTGTGCGCCTACGCCAGCATCTACACCCTGGTGCTCATGTCCCTCGACAGGTTCTTGGCCGTCGTGCATCCCATCGACGCCATGCAGATACGCACGGATCGCAACACCATCATCGCCATCGTGATCATGTGGATGGTGATCCTCCTCGTCAACATCCCAGCCATCCTATACCACGGATTGGAATACTACGAGCACAACAACGAAATCTTCTGCGCGTGCAAGTTCCTGGAAAGTGAGCACAGTTACCTCGCGTACGAGCTCAGCTTCTTCCTCCTCTCGTATCTGATCCCCGTGACTCTGATCTGCGGTCTCTACCTCGTCATGCTCAACAAGCTTTGGCGCGGAGTCGGTCCCGGCTCCCGATCCTGCGACGACAACAAACGCAAAAAGCGAGCCACCAGACTAGTGGTGGTGGTCGTGGTGATTTTCATCGTCTGCTGGTGTCCCATCCAAGTAGTTCTCCTGCTCAAGAGCCTCGGTCTCTACCATCTTTCCACGGGCAACGTGGTGGTGCAGATCATTTCGCAGATCTTCGCCTACACGAATTCGTGCATCAACCCCATCCTCTACGCCTTTCTGTCGGAGAATTTCCGAGGAGCCTTTCGCAAAGTTATCTCGTGCGGTTCCCCAAACAACTCGTGCAGAAGCAACAGCAAAAAGAACGACCACAAAAGTCTCAACAAGTCATCCCGCTACATTAACAATGACACCGAAATTACAAACGCACTCGTCTAGTAGAGTTTCCTTTTTTTTAAACAATCCCCACGATGAAGACTATAGTACCATACAGACAAAATTCTTGGTCATCGGCTAGGAGGCAAAAACCACAATTACGTCGGGAATGTCCTACTTCCATAAGTGAATTGTACACTATACTGTGCGCCGATTTTGCACTAACATGAAATTCTCGCGGAATATACAGATTCTGACAAGTTATGGGTTCTACAATTTGTGGCAGACAAAAAATCTACAATACTCAAGTAACCCCAAAAATTACTGTCCCTATATAGTTTTCATGTCATCTACACTACGAGCTTGGGCATTGATTACACTTTTGCCTCGTTCTTGTACTGCTACAAAGTCCCAGAAACCCCGATGACAAAAACTGCTATACGTTAACAAAAAATGTTGAATCCATGTTTTAAAAGGAACAACCATTTGCTATTCTGTTCAACTTCCCTGTATTTTGATGATGATATCAAAACCAAATCAAGATACTGATATCTATAAAAGCAAAGAATTTTTTCCACGGAAAAACTGAATCGTTTTTATCGTATTGCACAATCAACGCAAAGAAAAATCAAGACCAAAAAAAGAAAGGAAAACAAATAAAAAACAATTTATTTTTTTCTCCGCGGGATAAAAGAATTTATTTTTATGTCTCAATTTCCTGGGGGTTGGTCGTGACACAAAACAACTCTCTTTGCTAAATCGAAAATACGTGTAAAAACTTAACGATAAACATTGTATACAACGTGTATATGATCTTAAAGCAACCTAAGGTTGCAATTATTGTAGTTTACTAAGTAACGTCGGAGAACTGTTGGAATTCATATCTCAAGTTGTTTATTATTACTATTATTCTATGTATCGTTATGTTAACAAGTCCACAACAAAACAAAGCTCATCATCAACTAGGCCTATGAAGCTGTCGTAAACCAAAAAAATGCACACTTGCCAATACACTATATGTGTTTCATAATAACTTTAAAAAAAAGTGTAGTACCGAACATTCGTTTAAATAGACTTAAGATTTTGTGTGTGATCCTGCTCAACTGTACAAAACATAGAACTTTCTTTCGTATATATTGTTATAGACATTATTGCACTAGTATTGGTCAATTTTAGTCCCTCTATAATATATCTCTTGTTTTTATATATTAGTGTTATCGCTGATGTTAATGTTTTTAGTCAAACCACATGGCAACTATTAACACCATGGTTAAAAAACGCACATTCACCGTAAACATACAGGATGTCCATAAAGCCAGACACATATAAGGATGCAGCATTAATAGACCGAGTTCGTAGAAATTATTGGTAAACTTTGCAAAATGTTAACGAGTGACAACATTTTGAACATATATGTGACGCATTTAATGTCCTCAATTTGTTTGGTTTTTCTGTATTGAAAACACATACAAGTACTTCTTTTTGATTGCGTAAAGTATTTGCCTATGTGTCCCGACTTGAAGGACACCCTGTATACAAGATCTTCCTAAATGGATGTTTTTCAACACACATATCGAATTCAAAGAAAAATGCAACATATTACGTATAATTTGACTGCACAACAAAACTAAAAAAATTAAATGTTTTTTTATATTTTTTATTTAGCAGTGAACACTTATGGAAAATAAATTTTTATGCTTTTAAAGTAAACCTATCCCCTTAAAAATAAATTGACTTTTTATACGAGTCAATGTGCATTGTGTCGGTGAAATGTTGCAGTTGTTTCATATCACGTTTAATTTGTATATCGACGCCTTCTTGTTTCTTAATTTTGTTGATGGAATCATACTTTGTTCATTATTATTAATATTTTTATTATTATTATTATTTTTATTATTATTATCAGAGGGGAAAAACGCACTTAAAAAAAATAAAATCAACAAAAGTACTCATTTTGTGTGCAAAGTTTCTCGTGGTACATTATCGAGTATTACACTATTGATTTCCAAAAACATTATTGTACAGTGATATAAAATAAATCTTTGGTGGTTAAGTTTGACGCTTATATTTTATGCTGTTCAAATTGTCATTTCAAATGCTGTCATTTTAAATTCAGAATAAGTTCAATTCATCGCCAGCAAAACATATTAAGCCTTGTCACACTCAATTTTTGGTGTGAAAAATCAAGAAATTTGTGAATTACTGTGACGTCAGCTTCTTGCCAAAAAACCACTAATTTGTTTTTAAAAAACCGTTTAAGTTGGACAAGTTGCAATTGTCACTTATCGCGTGGTAGTTAAAATTGCACCTTGCCCAACATAGGCATTTTCTAAAAACAAACAATTGAGCGGTTCGAGAAACTATTTGGCAAGAAGTTGACGTCACAGTGATTCACAAACTGCTCCATTTGCCACACCAGAAAATGCAAGTGACAGGGGGTCTTCTAAAGGAAAAATTTGTTCATTTCGCTGACATCGGTGCATGTTTTAATACCTACACGACGTTTCGCCTCTCACCTAAAGACTTCGTCAGGTATGAAAAAAAGATACGGAAAAGGGAAAGTACGAAAAAGACAGGTAAAATTTAAAAAATGATACTGCGTCTGTCCCAACATATAGTTTATATTTCATGTAAAGCTTTCAGATTATGGACAGTTTTAAAAAATAATAAGTTTAAATAGTGATCTTACAGTGGTCTTCTTTCTGCTATGTTAGTTGGTGAAATTTACAATTTTGGAGTTTTTTGAGACATTGTCATGTCATGTGAAAACGCATGCAATTGAAAATGACACCCATTGTAACTACAACAATAAACATGTGGCTTCATAAAATTACGCTTTACATAGTATAAACAATAAATCAAAATATCTGACAGTTGAAAAGCGAAATGAAATAATAGAGCTATTGCTACAAGGGAAGCTCGACAACCAATTTGAGCCCTAACTTTTCGATCACCCTGTGTAATAAATAAAAATACAGTATATGATGCTCCTCGTAAGCATATGAATAAATAAAATAATGCACTCTGGAATACATAGTTTTGTAATTGACACAGATTACATAAGTTTTGAAGAATATTGTAACTAAGCTACTTTTCACAAGCTACTGTGAGAAATGTAAACCATAATTTGCGACAAAACAAAACCCAGCCAAATGTAATCCATATTTTGGGACTGAAGGAGTACAGATTTTCTACATACCGGTACGTATAACGTTTCAAAAAACGGTACTCAATTTCCTATATTACTTAAAAAAGATACTTCATTTTTTTATATCTATCTACTCTAATATAAAAGCCATGTGGGATCCTCTGGTCTGTCAAAAATTACGCGAAAACCAGAAGGCGTAGGAAGCTGAAACTTGCTAAGCAATTAGATGACACTTCCAAAACCATGGTTTAGAGTAACTGGTGCTTCCATATAAATTTGATTTTCAAACAGCATATGAAAATTATTTCAAACAACTGTTTGAATTTAAAATAAATAAAACTTTAAACCAAAACCGGTAGTCTAACTGTAACGAATATTGCAAAGCACAATATATCAGTTAAAACAAAAAATAAGTCGAACAAATATTGCGAAACAACACGAGTTAAAAGATTGAATTGCATGATGAAAGCAAAAAAAAATTCCGTCATTTTTGATGTGCTATTTAGTAGTATAACTGATAATAAGGTATACCGGTACTATATTGCAACATTGAAAACGCCTATCCAGTGTCAACCAACTAAACTAAGTAGCAAACTATGTGTTCATTCAGTGGTATATCTAGCTACTCACGATGATGTCGCAATATGGAAGCAAAATATCGAAAGAACACGACCCTTTACACCAGTTATCGTACCAAGTTATTTCTAAAACGAGGTTTTAGTAGGTCTTTACGGATTCTGAACGGCTCTTCTGAGAGGGAAAAACAACCAAAGAAAAAGTGAAGAAGAAGAAGAAAAAAACGGAAACTCCCTCAGAAACTCAGTCGGACTTACAAGTATGTTCTATTGTCTCGCAACTTTGATGAATGTTCATCACGACCTTCCGGTAAAACGTTCCAAGAATATATAACGATATCACGCACAAATAAATACCGTGAGTACAGAAAACCAAATAATAAAAAAAAAATCTACCTTTCGGTAATTTCCTTCAGCCTTCCAAAAAGAAAAGAAAAATAAAATAAATAAAAGGTGACTGACGATTGTGTGAAAAATACCCATCGAATGCCAATCAAAAGAAACGTTTCTTGGAACAATAGATGGCGTAAACTTAGGAAACTTACTTCAAGAAAGAAAAACACTTTCTTAAGTCTACAATGTAAACTCCATTAACGGTTGATTACCGCAGAGAAACATGGCCAAAGTTGAAAAGATATGGCAAAAAGATCAATTTCCTTCGGATTTCTCGTAATCTCCCCAAAGAATAAGATCGACGAGATTAACCAAAATGGCCTTCAATCCAACTAATGGAAACGAGAGATCTCTTGACTATCTATAGACGACATTCTGTTTACTTAAGTTTTACCAACGGAAATTACCAATGGAACTTCAGTAAGTCTTCAACCAGTGAATAAAAAGAAAACTGGAGGCCAAGATCTACACAATGCATGAATTTATCGTTTTACGACGCAATGATATTGCGTTTGTATATACAATATGCAGTATGTATCTAACAGTAAAGCAAACTGTGAAGAGTGGAAAGTTTTGTGCGACAAGAATCAACAACTAAGAGAAAAGTAAAGCTCGAATAATAACAAGATGGAAAAGCTAAACAATTCTTGTTGAAAGCCTTTTGGCGCATTTACATGCTGAGAACAGCTTTTCGTCGTGTTTATTCCAAACGCGAACTCCTCCATCAAAGCTGCTGACTAAACGCTCTTCAAACAAGTTCAACGTTACATTCTGCTCAAAAGCAACACGAATAAACATTCAACGCAAACTGATACTGATCTTTTGAATAATTTCTGACAGAAATAACTCCACTAAAACGACTGTATATACAGTGTTCTGAAGTCACCATCTATTTGACGAAATTAGTTCAAATTTCAAATAAATGTTCCAATGACATTATTATACGCTAATATTTATACAAAATACAAGAATTTACGTTGTTCTGCAATTTTCCATAAATTTATTAACTACTATTTTTTTATTAAAAAATAACCAATGAAATGCTTGTAAACTTGTTTCGCAGTGCAGCTGACTGACTGGAGACTTGTAGACAAACCGATGTGAGAATGTAAACATCCCACTTTAATTTTAATTCTAAAATTCGAATGGACATTGCACAATTCCCCCCCCCCACCCACTAAACTTTTCATCTCTATACGTATTTTGTGAGTTTTTCGATTTTTTGATTATGTATGCAAATAAATTGTACAGTAGAACCTCTATATTCGTCAAACCCTATGTTCGTCAAATCCAATAATCGTCACATTTGTTTCGGCAAAATAATGCTCTGATATTCGTCCAAAAATTCAATATTCGTCACCAAACATCACAGTCAAAGTAACGAAAAGTCAGTTTTAAAAAGAATAATATCATAAATTTTAAAAAGTACTGTAAACTAAATACGATGTGAAGTGCTACAGTAAGGCTTGGGTAACATGACTAGAGTAGATTCACCTAGTATTTGGACTCGATTCTATATTCGTCAGTTATTTTCTGGAACGGATCAATGACGAACATAGAGGTTCCACTCTGTGAGCTTTTCAGTGGAAAATATTAAGTTTCAAGTCTTGAAAATAACAAATAAAATCAGCGATGCAGAAATAGTTGTCAGAGCCTCTTATTTCAAAAATGCTTAAAATGGAGATAAGACGATTTGGATAAAAAGCTCTTCAATTAGTTGCTGTATAAAAATAGTAGCTTTAAAAAATTGAAATTACAAATAAAGGATTCTTTGATCATGTTAGGTTGTTTGTTTTTATAATCATAAAATGAAATTCAGACGTAAATGTTTTTTTCTAATGCTGAATATCATTTAAAACAAATAACAAAAAAAAAATGACATGTCAAATGAAATGGAGTCATGTCATCCTGTTTACTTTAAGCGAAATCGAGAAAAAAAAATACCACAAAAAATCGAACGATTTAAAATGAAAGAAATTGGACGTCAACTTTGAAAGTCCTAGTAAATACAACAAAAATGACAAAATTATAAGCCTAAAACATATCAAAACTACAAAAAAAAATGTATATAAAAATGTATATAAAATTTTAAATTGTATATAAACGAGTAGTGAAAAATTATTGGACTTCACAAAAATAAAAACTATTTCACTGCCGTACCTTTTCATGCATTAGTAATAAAATAAAACGTATACTAAAAAAAAAAAGATATTGAATCGATTTTTATAACCAATCGATACAATGGCATGATTAGATTTTTTTTTCTGGAATTATTCCTATTTTTTTATGATTTCTTTTGCGTGTGCGTTCGTTCAAAAGTCCATCAAAGAACGGTTTGAAAAACTTTTTTTTTCTGAAATAGGAGCAGTGATCTGCTGTTTAATATGATTGATTAACAGATGATATTAAGAAATGTCTTAGCTTTAATGATGCTGTCATTTCACCTTGAACGAATAAATCACTCACAATCTCGGTCAAATTTGATCGAGATCGTTTCTTGATCCCAGGTGCAAATTACGCGACATCAAAAGAACACCTTTTGAGATATACTGTGTGTGTGTG
>JAQIWH010007343.1:0-11584 GCA_034695005.1 Cryptops parisi
TGAAAAGATTAAGCGTTATAATTAGAAAAAAATATTTAAGAAAACACGACTATTTGATTCTGTTTTTCTCTTTGCAGGTGTATGATGAAGTTGGTGACAATAAAGACATAAGCTAAAGCAACCGCCTTGTTGTTCTAATGCCAAAATCACACATCGCATAAAACTAAATGACAAAACACACCATATAGATAACAGTATTAGTCTAACAACAATTTTAACAAAATTTAATCGAAAAAATACACTCAGTTAAAAGAAAGAAACAAAACAACGTACTTTCCTGTTATAGCCGGGGCGAGTCTGAGTTGCTATTTGTTTGTACTTGGTTATGGGTTTATTTTGCAGGTAAGGTTAGCAAAACAAAACAATATCATACATTTAATACGTTTCTTTGTTTTTCCTAATCTAAACTGCAAAATAAACCCATACAAAATAAACCAAATAGAAAGGAAATATCAACATTAGACTCACCCCGGCTATAACAGAAAAGTACCCAAAACAAAATCAATATTTACTTAAATCGCTTAGTCTTGTCCTACTTCGACTCGGGTGGTACTTGTAGACGATTCCTTTTCGAGTACTACTTGTGAGCCGGAACGAACGTCTTGCATCGCCAACAATCCGATTCCTCATGCTCCACCACCACCTTGTAGTCGCCAGTTGCTGATCATTGGCGGGACTGATCTTAACTGCTACAATCCGGACTTTCCTGGAAGACAAGTACTGTGTCTTAGAAAAGATCTCTCTCAATTGCAACCAGTAGCTGTGCTACCCGTGCCTCGAAACAACCATTGCGCCATTGCGATAGACAATACAGTCTACGTACTAGGTAAACAAAATGATTTCATTACGCATTCGTTATGACTCGTATAAGTGTAGCTAACCGTGATAGGTCAGCTATCCCTTAATTCTCTACTTATAATTCGACACTTTCATAGCTCACAGACAATGGATTTACAGCAATCCACAGTCTTAAGCTGTTTTTATTTTTGCCAAAAGGCGGTTTAATTTTGATGAATGTCTCTTGACCTTGGTAATTACATTCCTAATTCATACAATAACAAGTAGGGACTAATAAAGAAAAACCAATACTGGCCGGGTAAACTCCAAAATTAAATATCTCTTTTCACCTTCCTTAGAAAAGGCTTGATCACGGAAAATTACATATATAAAAAAAACAAAACAATACAATAAACAGATCACCACGCTGACACTAACTACAATTCCACCAATCTTCGTTTGTTTTTTTAGTCCTGTTTTTAATTTCCCTTGAACAAGCCGTTTATAAGAAAAGCGAAA
The DNA here is from genome assembly GCA_034695005.1 of Cryptops parisi. Classification (NCBI taxonomy): domain Eukaryota; kingdom Metazoa; phylum Arthropoda; class Chilopoda; order Scolopendromorpha; family Cryptopidae; genus Cryptops; species Cryptops parisi. Next base: position 1,297 of record JAQIWH010007343.1, read on the forward strand.
CATTTTGTCTATCCCAGTAAAGATAAGGAAAAGTTACAATATATTACATTGTCACTGTACATAATCTACAACCTGAACAGTGTTTTGTATAAAACCGTAAAGATTGCAAAAAGGAATAACATGTAAAGTTCTGATAATAAAAGTAAATTTCAGGAGGGGCATTACCCATCTGCGAGACCGATGAATTGTTTGCTGAACCAACAGCCAATGTCCTTGGTTTCGATGCATCGGCATGCGAGTGGATGGTATGTCAGCCCATGCATGAAGCTAGACTTTATTTTGCTGCTGCTGTTAGTCGTGGCAAAATCTATGTCTTTGGTGGCCAAGGAACGGGCAACAGGTACAGAATCTCATGTAAAACTAAATCTTCGGCACTGGCCAAAGCAACATTATTGAATATTTCACAGCGTACTTTCATCCGTGGAATGCTATGATCCCGTTTACGATCGCTGGGAGTGTCAAAAGCCCCTGGCGATGGGTGCCGTAGGTGCCGTAGCAGCAGAATATAGAAACTTCATCTATCTAGTGGGTGGTTATGCATGGCAACAAGGAGAAGCTAATACACTCAACTCTGTCTGGAAATACGATGTCATGTGTGACAGGTACAACAAACTGTCGTTCAATTTTAAATCTCAGTACAATGTCATGTATGCCATGTCAACTTTTTTGTATCAATTTTTTCAGCTGGACTGAATTACATCCTCTGTGCAAGGGTTTATGTTACGCTTCTCTAGTAGAAGCTGAAGATCGTCTTTATCTTCTCGGTGGAGCGGTGCAAGGGGCGTCGGATGATCAACCATTGATTAGCGTTGCAACCATTATGGTTTACGACTTATGCAACGATGCCTGGACAACCCTGGGAAGTCTGAAAGTTCCTCGCCATGATGCTGGAGCGGCTGCTGTTGGCAAGTTTGATTTATACAAAATGTTCCTGAAAAGTCGTCAAATTTTAAGCATCAAAATAAAGCAAACAGTCCATATACAATACACGTGAACCTAGGCACTCATTTGTATATCTACAGTAATCATGAGACAATAGGCTTTTGCATTTACGTGACTTCACTGTCTCCTCAGTAGAAATGAATTTCCAGACAAATGTTCAAATGGGTGTGTTTGTTGTTTTTGTTTTCTTTGATGCATAACATTTGTGGTTAAAATTTGACAAACCCTTTCAAGAACACCCTGTAAAGCCAGGTTAGAATGCTGGCTTCAACCACAAACACATAACTCATTAGTTTTATATCCGTAGGTACAAAAATTTATATAGCAGGTGGTTTGACGCATTGCAACAAACCGCTGAAGTCAGTCGAATGTTTTGATGTTCAACACGGTGTTTTACTGGCACGAATTCCCAATCTTCCCTGTCCAACCACTGGTTGTTCATGTTGTACAGTATGCACAGAACTGAATCCGGATGACGAATGATCGTCTCGATCCTAAACATTTCACCTGTACAAGTTGGATGGGTCATGTAGTGAAGAAAGAAAGATTTCTACGATAGTTTACATTTTTGCATAACCCTTTTTACGTTTCTTAGTATGTATAACAATACTTCCTTTTGTTGTTTGTTCTGTTTGAGCGCTAAACGAATTAAATCTGGTTTATTCACTTATTACACAAAATGACACGTTTTTTTTTCCAACGACTTAAATTACCAATAAGAGCGGGTATCAAAGCTTGATGATTCAGATCGTATTCTTTTTGGCTTGAATACTGTTTTTTTCAAAGGTATACTGGCTGAACTTGGGCGACTTCGTTTTGCACTCTGCTGAGCAATTCTCCCACCTGAATACGTTATGGTGACCGTTGCTAAATTCGGAAATACATCTCTTCTCCGAAACGTTTCTGTTACATAAACAGTTAAACTTTACTCAACCAGTTGAAACACAAAGTTGAAATCTTAATGCTAATGATATTCAAGAGCTTGCTACTAAGCCCCATTATTGAATCTAATATTGCACAGTGACACGAATTACTACCACATTTCTAATTGACAAGTTCATTGTTTGAAGAGTGAAAATACTGGTAGTAAACATACGAATTGCATTTTACTTTTATCTTTTACCTTTATCTTTAAGTTGCAAGCTCGACTAGCTGCATTTATGTGGTTTGATACATGCCATACGACAGTAAATCATGTTTGAAAGGCACTAATCATGTGATTTACTAAATAAAATGCACCGTTACAGAAGACAATATATATAAGATATTCATACAATTATAAAGTCACCGAAATACGTTGGAACATAAATTAGAATTTGGTGCGGAAAGAGAACTTCCAATCAATATCTCCACCGCAACTTGTCCTGTATAACTGAAATTTCCGTATTCTTACAATTTTTTAAACAACATGAAACCCAAATCTAAAATATCCACCACAAAAACCAACACTAAAAAAATAAACTAACTAAAATAAAAAGAATGAAAAAATAACCAAATTGATCACAAACTGAGGACATGGATGATTTATACAGGGTGCGTCTGAATGATCTGTACCAACTTTGGGAATAAGGTCTAAAAACAAAGAAGCAAAAAATGTCTTTGAACATGATGTAGAAAATGCTTATTTCTCGAGTTACGGTGGTTCGAAGTTTACCTGCAATAGCAATGAAAAAAAAGTTTGGCATCATAATTTTGTCAGCCATTGTAGGCAAACTTACAAACGCTGTAACTCCAGAAGCAAGCGTGTACTACCCCATGTTCAGAAGATATTTTCTGCTTGTTTATGTCCGTAGACCTTATTCCCAAAGTTTGCAATGACCATTCAGATACACCCTGTATCTGAATGGCAAGCAAACTCACCCAAAGACAAGCAACTCACCGTGGGTGCTACTTTTCACATTTGTTTGAGGTCTGAGCACAGGAAGGGAGCCTGTAGAGTTGAACTTTACTTCCGATTCCATATTAAACGTAATTGTGCTTTGCGTTGACGTTTTTAGATCATTTGGATTACTCTCGCTTTTGGATTTCTTCATGCTATTGCGAACTGCTTGGGTCTTGCTGACTGAAGACTTTGGAAAGTTCAGTGAATGACTTTTCGACAACCTTACACGAGCCTTTTCCTTGCATAGGCCAGAACGTTTACTGTTCAAAATACTTCTTTTTTTCCATTTAGTGTCGTGTGAGTCTTCTTTACCTGTCAATTTTCGAGAAAAAGTAAGAGGGCTGTATGCCTTCGGTGGCAAGGGTGTTAAAAGGGGGTCGTGAATCATTTTCGGTTTTTTTCCATGTTGTTCGTCATCATCAACGGTTCTAACTGTCCCATTCTTCGATTCCGAGTATAATCGTTTGGAGGCTTTTGGAGGTGCAGAAACGGCATCAGGGTTATTAGTGAAGAGTTGTTCGACACTGATGCAACGTTTCTGATTTTGTACGGCTTCGTAAAACAAGGAAAGTTCCGTTTGAAGCTCTGAAGAATGCAAGAAATTGGGAAACAATAGTCTGCATGGAATGGAATTGTGTGCTTTGTCGCCGATTCCACTTGATACCGGGCATTCTTCTGGTGGAGAAGTAAAGCACGAATCATTGAAACCTGGAAGTTTGAACAATTGCTTACGTTTAATGGCAGACGCTGTAGTCATTGTTGTTCCTTCAACCAGGAAATTTTGAGCCTTCTTCACTTTGGTCGTTGAAGTTATTGTTTCTTTGAAAAGTAATTCGAATTTCCCAATAGCACAATCCTTATTTGCTTTCCGATCAATTATCACTAAAAAAACCAAAAAAAGGTTCTGGTTATAATCGGCTATCGGCCTAGGTACTAATGTGCCAAACTATGTTGTACCTTTCAGTAGATCTTGCAGGATTGCTGTGCAAAGTTGGGCAGTGACACTCGTAGTTGCTGCCAAACAGGGACTGGAATTGATTTCTAACAACCATGGTGTGAAATCTTGCGTTACCATGAAATCAGCTCCAAACAATTCAAAAGCGCCCTAATATTCATGAATATTAAAAAATTTCATCTTCTAATTATAATGATTCAAATTTTTTAAGCTACAATGCTGCAAACTCTTGTTATTTCCAAAAATTAGAGTTCCTGGAGAAACATTGCTGTCACCAAAACCTTGGTTTAATATACAATAATTAGTTAAACTAATAATAAAAAAAACAAACTATTAAATGCGTTATGACATTTCTTGAACTTTTCAAACATCTTTTGTAACACTTTCGGACACGTTTAAAAGTCATATTGAGGTTAATCGAATGTATTTAATAATAAAGCGATGTTCAGTATTATATAATTACTTGTACAAGATAGTACTATACAGCCATCAATGGACAGTGACATCACTAGGCTTGGTGTCATTCAGTGCAGTGACTCATGATATCTCCATATGGGGGAGACGTTACTCTTTTTCGAGTTCGCCGCTTACAGGTTGCCTACAACCGACTTATACGTATCATATTCGGTTCATCCAGGTACCAATCCATAAGAGCCTTTTTACAAACTCGCAATCTAATGACTCATCATTCAGATGACCACTTACAATCGTCATTTCAAAATTAGTCATGGATTAAGAAATAAATCTCATCCTTTACATTTCCTTAGCACTTATCTCGTCGATTTAATTACAACCCGGGAACTTCGTTTTACACTTCGTATCCCACCCAACTTCAACAAATTTGCTCTAAAACGTTTTCCGTTGAACACTATACCGCTTTGGAATCTTCTCCCCACTAGGTTACGCAAAATCCCTTTTGACTGCATTAACAGTAAAAGAACTACTACTTGTAAACATTTTAAAATTGCATTATCTGTTCACATCTTACATGGAAATATATAATGTATGTTGTTGTTTTGTCTCTATAAGGCGTTATATTTTTAAATTAAAAAAATATTACCCAAGGTGTCAACCTTGATATGTGGTTATAAAAACGTTTTCGAAGCATCATGCGCTAATGCACAATAGGTCTAGGTGGTTAAAAAAAAGCGCATGTAACACCCCTTTGGTGACACCTGATACTTCTACTAGAATGTTTTTAAGGCCATTAGTGATGAATGTCGACGTTCTCAATTTCATCACGTGATTAACCATAAAGTTAATGTAGTTCCTAAAACTTTAGCTTTTCTGTATAACATAGCAAATAGCAACAGCTTTGTTGTGCTTTCCTGCCGCGCATGGCTACAGCTTTTGATGTCTTTTCAGCATAACACCGCACATACAGTAGCTACATGAATCAAAGTTGTACAGCACAGATTGTAGCCTGTGGGCGTTGTATATTGACAGAGTGTATTTAAGCGGGGCTTATAAAAACATTTTTTTATGATAAAAAAGAATACTTTTCTATTTAAACGTTGCACGTACACTTTATAGACAAGTCATTTGGGTGTCACCACCTGTGATGGTATCACCCAGTCCGTTCCACACTCCATGCAACCCCCTAGTGATGCCACTGTCGATGGGTAATATTTAAAGTATCCAGTAAAGTAAAATATAAACCAATGCTAGCAGGCAATTAATACACCATTTGCTTTTTTCTACTTATTTTTTAGGTAGTTAATAAAATCCTAACAAAAATTACAAGCAGCATGCATATAAGTTACAGTAAAAGTCAACCATGAAAAACATAAGGGATAACTGTATACTTAATTGTCAAAGAACAGACTGATCTAAAAACTTAGTTTGGACGAGCCCTAGACTTAATAATATTATACAGTACATATTTTACTATCACTACAATACTAAATGGATGGAAAATGTAGATAATCTATAAACGTATAAAATTATGAAAATTAAAGACACTTACTTTCGATAAGCTAATTAATTATAAAAACACTTGTTGGTACTTTTCCGTTTGCCAAGACACACCGTTTGTGGCGCTAGTGGTGCCAGTTTGGGTTTGATAAAACAACAAAAACATATCGATTTTCTAATTATTGATAAATTATTAAGTACTGTATTGCATCTTTTAACTAACGAAACCTAAACTGGTATTTATACCTATAGACACTATATTAGTCTACAAGCAGTTTTAGCCACGAACCACAAGCGGTGCCTTTCGGCAAACGGAAAAGTAGTCACATCGCATATGAAAAAGTTTTTAATAAAGTTAAAAACTTTTATTTTTAAAGCTTTTTACTGACTTCCTGGGGAAGCTTTGCCTCCTAACATTTTGCTTTGAACATCACCCTGATTCAAATAAGTGAGACACTTAAACTTTGGTGCAATAATCCACAAGAAAAATAAAGAAAACAAATTCTTTCTGACCGGCTGTGAATCTTCCTGATTTTCCTGAGCACAAAGCATAACACTGGTGATAATATTTTTCATCCTTGGATAAACAATAGAATCCCAAGCAGACGTGTTGCCATGTAACCTAAATACAAAATGCAGCTAGTCAAAAGTGAAGCCAAATGTCCAAACTAAAAGCTTTAAATTAATAATATTAAAAAAAAGTAAAATCGCATCCAATGAAAAAACAAAACAAAATTACGGTAATAATATGAATTATCATGTTTGGTGATTGCTGAATTGTAAAAAAACAAACCAATGGCATTCACCTTAAATAGTTTTTAAAATTTTCATTACTCCACATTAATTCATTAGGAATGCACTCGTTTCGATCATCATAATTGTTCATGTATTTCGACTGAATAGTATTATTGCAGAGATGTATAGCCCTGCAAATGACAAATAGTTTACACAACAAAATTACTATAAATCGCCTTTAATAATAAATGAGAAGGTAACCTTACTCTGATACATCTTTTAAGGTGAAACGCCTGGAACAAAATCGAAGATAACAATCCTTGTAAATATATATAGTTAGTGGACACCAGTCTGTTACAAGAAACCACTGACGTATGTCGAATTTAGTATCATAAATCAACAGTGGTCTTTCTAAATAAAGTGTAAATTCACAAATCATTTGCAGAAATGTTTCCACAAAATGTACACCAGTTTATTTATTTCATTAATTTTTAAGGTTTAAATAACCTGCTGACCTATATATTTCTGTACGAGGTATTTTGTAGAAAGCATTACATCACAGTCCACGAGGTTGAGAATATCATTCAATTTAGTGAAAAGTTTAATTCCTGAAAATTTCCCATTAATAACAATGTACAAATTAAAAATTAGATTTCATTCAACATTAAAATTAAACTGTCTATAAAGAGTTGCATAGACTGCAGTCATCCCTTAATATCCCCAGGAGTTGTGTTTTCTGGAAAATACAAAACCTGCAATTGAAGGGTAGCTTTGTAGCAGTGACACTACCTGTGCTCAGAACAGCTGGTTCATATTGTGAGTGTATTTTAGACAATCTGTTTTTTTCTTGCCTACCCTGTTATTATACGTGTTACCAAGTATTATTCATGTGATTTGAAAAAAATTGAACTATTGAAGATAGAAAAAAAATCTACTAATCGAAACAAATGCCAACACCCTATGCTCGAAAACTGAACAATAGGGAGGACTGCATTTAAATAGCTTATTAATATCAAACCTGCTCCTCTGGATTTGGCTCCAGGTTTCAAAATCCATAAATTTTCAAATCCCTCTGAAGCCACGAATGGGCAAACTTTAGTCAGCTTTTGCAGCATGTTTCGACAGCGTATAAAAAGATCAGCATCGTATTGTACAAACGCTTGAGTATCTATCATTTGATAATAATGTTCCAAAAATGTCATCCATTCTTCAGTTGTTAGCATATCATCCTACAAAATAGAATTATGCATATATTTAAGTAAAATGTTAACCAGTCAGTTTTTCACACACACCAAGTCAAAATTAAAACGTGTAACCAAACAAAAAGGAAAAAAATGAACGTACAAATTCATTGTGGTCTATGTCTTCATGATTTTTAATCCTCAGGAATAATTCACATTGCACCAAAGCAATTTCAACAAGTTCCTGTGGAAGGAATTCAGCATTTAGCTTGAAAATGGAGTCTATGATATCTTGAGATTCCACAACCCATTTGATAATTGATCTGCATGCCGTCATACGAAAATCATCTATAAATTCCGACAAAAAATATAAAATAAATAAAATTTAAACTATAGGACGTCCATAATATATGCGAAGATATTACACAAACTTCCATAAATATAAAAGAAATGCATATATCGAAATTCACACAAAGTGGCAAACTTCACTTTTACTCTATTCAGCTGAGTATCACTGCACAAAATTGAATAAAGAGAGGCTATCTCGTTTACTGTATGACAAGCATCTAGATGGAGAATTTCTGTTCTCACCTATTAGCAAAAGACTGTGTCGCTTGACGAAAATGCCGACAAAAATTCTATATAGATTCACATACAACGTCACGTGGTGGTCCACGTCACGTTGTTATGTGAGTTTATATAGAATTTTTGTCGGCGATCAATTTTAGTCGGCACTTTTTGTCTATTTATTGACAGTATTTTTTTCGAAAAAAAAATACAAATATTTTTGTTGCATTCATATTTTGCCGACGCCTCGGATTTTGCCGACATTTCCAAAATTAGTGGAGGGGTGCTTCACCCCCTATACTCCCCATTAATTTCGTCCCTGCCTCCCACCTTCAATATTACTCCGTGTGCCAGTGCAAATATTCGCGCTATGCCCAGAGTATCCACCCCTTACCAACAGATTTACTAAGTTATTGAGTTAACAACACAATATGCCTTCAATGATACTAACCAATAAACGCCATCTTTTCATCATTTTGACCAATACAATACGATCTGGAATAAAAAGAATCCAAATCTTCACCGAACCAATGAGTGGACTGCAAACATGCATGCAATCCAACCTACAAATGAAATATAACATGTGAATAGTTTCGTTAAACAATTAGGTTGGTTAAAACTTTTTTCTACTGCAATCTTTTTCCAATCCAATGCAATGCATAATAATGAAACATTGTCATACACAATTTTTGTTAGATAAATTCAACAATTTATGGACAATTTTGACGGGACATCAGCTTCTTGTCTAACCAGTTTCCGTTAGTTGAGCAAGAAACTGACATCCACAGTTGTTCAAAAAATTGCTGGACTTGTGCAACAAAAATTGTGTAACATGAGGCCTTTAGATTCTACATATTGCATAAGACTAAAATTCTGGTCATAAATTGTACTTCATAAAATAACAAATTTTGCATAGCTTATATTGAAACAAGATTGGGAGGTAAACACATAATATTATGGAGTTGTGCCTTAGATGCAAAGTGAGCGGAAGCGAAGTGATTGACTATTCGTGCTCTTTTCTTTCCTAAATACCAATACGTGTACGTTCTCCTTCTACTCCAAACAAAGTTAGCAAACGCATCTCTCAACAACCACGAGGTATAATCATTCAAGTTATTCGTCGATAGATAATATTTGTCGTCAGGCACAGTATCATTTTCATCTGCAAAAGAATTGTAATAATCACAGTTTGTACATCAATCACAGTTACAATGATGTCAGTTCTTGTGTGCAATGATTTTCAAAATATAAAAAGCAAATCAACTTTGTTTAGTGTGAAGTGTTCCTGGAGGTCTAGCAGCTGTTGTTGGTTTTTCAATCCAGCCTCTCTGAGCAAGTCCTTTGCGGATAGGAAAGAATCGCCCATATACAGAGAAAATCTTCTTCTCCTACAAAATGTTAAGCAACAATTGATTCCATCAAAACATGAAAGTTCAACATGTTACTCAATACCTTGATGGCTTTTTCAACTAGCGTTTTCCTAGTCTTAAATGAACTGGGCAGAGTCCACAACTTGATTTCAGTCTCTTTCCCAATTGCTTGTGGTTTATCATATAATTCCAATAAATTAGGATTAGATGTTTGGGAATTCATATTTTACACCTGGCAACAAAGTTACTTTGATGAGAATTAACAATAATCTATCTAACAATAATCTATCTTGTACTATACAGAAATAGAAATTAGAATCATTTGAAACAAAATAATAAAAACAGTGTTTTGAAATGAACAGGATGTACACAACTAATCACTGTACTTACAAATAATATTTTTAAAAAATCATAGCCCTCAAGAAAAGATATGTAGACTTATACATTTATGCTCACAGTACAGAAAGTCTGTCATTGCATTTCTTGGACAGTTAAGACCAGGGAACTCTGGTAATGTATGAAAACAAAACTTGATGCAAAGTGTGCTCTGAAAAAGCACAAAATACAGTACACTCATACCTCATTATAGCTGCTTTTTATAGGCCTACAACTTTTCGCAGTAATGCACAATAATAAAAATAATACTACATTACATAGTATTACATTTACTAGAGGTTAACCCGTGCAGAAGCACGGGTGGTAATAGAATCGAATCCTAATTAAATAAACAAATGCGTAAAAG
>JAQIWH010007344.1:0-11581 GCA_034695005.1 Cryptops parisi
GTATAGTTTAGTTTTAATGTTAATGAAATACAGATAAAGCTATTAAAATACTGATTACTGAAGTCACTTACTCTAATTGAATATGCTCTAAAAATGGTATAATGAAAAACTAGCTCATCATTCTTCAATCTTCATGCTGCCAACTGCCATGCCATTGAAAGTTTCGGTTTTGATTTCCTTTCAATTGTTTTAGTTTTGTTTTTCTGGCAAACCTAACGGAGTGCTGAGTTTCTAATTTTTTACGTTTTTTACCTTTTTTACGTCTTTTTTTACGTGACGGTAAAAAAATCGTTTTTCTTTTACGTTTACCCAACCCTGTTGGGCATCTAACCCCAAAGTACCATAGCACCTCAATTATCCAAACAATTGGGGTGATGGGTGTTTATAAAACCGCTTTGTTTGTATAATCGGACATTAATAGTTTATATATGAAAAAGAATCGTTTTTTGTGTTTACGAATACAGTAAGCTTATACTGTAAGTTAATATTTTGTAACTCACATGGGTAAACTTTGGTTTTAGGTTGGTGAGCAGAGTTTAGGTAAAATATTGTTAACATAAATGGAATGTTGTTGTTTTTACCTGACCTAGTGCTATGGGTGTAGATACCAGGTATGGTTAGTTAGAAAATACAACAACATTAAAATATTCCATTTATGTTAACGATATTTTACCTACAACCTAAAACCAAAGTTTACCCTTACATGATACTTATTTATAAAGCATGAAGTTTTGGCCTTTCAGTTATTGTCTTTTGCATTAATTGAAAAAATTGGAGAGAAGGGCTTCAGTTTCTATATTTTTTAGCTGGGGGGGGGGGCTACAAACACACTACTTTCATCTGAGAAATTTTATCAAATTTTGGCATATTCCACTCACAAATAACATTCTCAAAATTTTGGTTTTCCAAAATAAAAACGAGTTACAGCATTTATTTTTCAAACCTTAGAAAAAAACTACCCATTGGTATGTAAATTTTCTTGAAAATATCAAGTAGGCTTGTGTCAGAATGTTATGAAACACGTTAGGGACTGTAAGCGATTTCCGTTTTTCACCAAAGGTTAACATGATCCTACGGTTCTCCTCATTTTTAATTATCTCAACAATCTGCCCACCATTAAGCTGGTTTCACATTCAAATCGTTTTTGAAGCACAAGGGTTAACGGTGATTCTATCATGCAACACGTTTCGTGCCGCAACCATTTCACAATCACTATTAATTCACGCAATTTTTGTGAGGAAGTGTTTTCGCAACGTGATTGGCTCACAGTTTTTTGTTTTGACCACGCCTGCATGTGACGTTGTGTTGACATTCGAAGATTTCCACTGTCCAGCTCAAACATGGCTCATGATTTTTTTTTTCAAAATTATATTTTCCTTTCTTGTGACTATATTAATTTTTGTACAAAACTGTAAAAAAATCCTTCAGATGTTCAGCACGCACGTGGTGTTTTTCCAATGTAGCATGGCAATGAGAGCTTATCACCCACGACAGCTTGTACGTGATTGGTTTTCTGTTACAGTATTTCCAAAGTGCTTACGTTTTTTCCAACATGTTCCAATTTTTCGTAGGGTCCTACGAAATTTTCGCGGTTGCTTCATAGTTGAAACTGAAATAGCTCAAGGCGTGCATGTCACTAATGACTTAGCCTCATGCTCCCTTGCCGCATCGAAAGCCGCCCACTCCCTTGCCGCCTCAAAAACACGCTGATTGTAAAACCCACTTACTTTGATACCTTACTGTTGTGAAAGCATAATGTGTAATAAAAAATATACAAGAGATAGTATACTACTATTCTAAAATGAACTCCTGGCATTAAATCGTTTGGCAGCCTGCTGTCGCCGAATGGAATGATTCTCCCACTAGCTTCATGTCAACTTTCTTTTATCGTAGTTATATAACAAACAAATCGGGTTTCAGCAATACATATTGGCAGACAGTTGCTGGCAGATAACTGAAGTCAGATTGGTGTTAGTGTGCTTAATTAGTTTTAGTTAATTTGGTTCCCAAATTAAAATTGTTGGAAATTAGTAAACAGCATCTGGAAAATTTGAAAGGAATGTTTTAGTAACAATTGAAGGGCTCGGGGCAGTAACCGGTCATCTCTAATTTTTTTCCGAAAGCTGGTGTCACTTTTTCTCAGAAAAACTGGTTCATATTGTGAGGGTATTTTAGCTAATTTTTTTCTTAAATTCTTTCTTTGGGCCCTGTGATGGTCTGGTGGTCAGAGCATTCACCTCTGGTGGCAGTGGCCAGGATTCGCATCCCACTCGTGTTATGTGGAATCAGTTTGGGGTCTGACATCACAGGGACAGGTTTTCTCAGGGTTTTCCCGTTGCATCATAAAAACCCTGTTCCATATTTATCATCCTCACCTCATCATCATGTCTGTATTTCTGATTTCAATAAAGGCTGAGGGTCAGATGACAGCTGTAAAGCGAGTCGGTGCCCTCGTTAAACTCCAAGCACCTACCTTCTTAAATTTTGTTTATAGTTTACTAGTATTATTTGTTTCATGTGTGTTAATTACGTGTAATTTTTTTAATAATATGAAAAATTGAACTGTTTTAAAGTTTTATTTAACCTTCTCTAAATTTTTAAAAATTGCAGCTAATCGGTTACTGCTCCGAACCCTTAGATTGTTCATATCGTATTTGGAATACAGAAACTCCATTTACAGTGAGAAGTGACTTATATTTTACTTTTATCATATATAAAAAATCCAGTTTCTGTAACACTCCCAGAAAGCTTTGCGACACCCCCAGTTAGCATCGCATGAGCCCTGTGGTGCATTTGCACTGCGCACGTGCATACTGATGCCCGTTCATGCTATGCCATGTGCGAGAGAAACAAAAAACGGAACAGTGAACAACAGTACCAGGCCCGGATTTAGATGTGGTGAGGCCCTAAGCTATGTTGAATTGTGAGGCCCCTATTTTGGGATTCAAGACTTTTATTTGATATTTTTTAATCAATTTTTGAGAAGCCTTTAAAACTGAGGCCCCTCCAGACTGTGAGGCCCTAAGCTGCAGCTTATTTAGCTTATAGTGTAAATCCGGCCCTGACAGTAACCTGAGTTTTCCGATATGATTTGTGATGGATTGAGAAATGAGGTTAGCAAAAGGTGGTCAAAAATGCCGAAATTGACACTACTTTATTTTAATGTTTTGATTAGGCTATTCCATTATTATGTTATATTTAATTTTATGCTGGAATCCTTATTGTATATTTTGATCCTTATTTTTCATTCCTTCTTCAGGACCAGAGTTCAGAATAGTAATTTCTCACTAAGTTGCGTCATACTGAGGAAAGAACAAAACACAAAAAACTGTTGATTATCGACATAGATTAGACGAATGCATAAACGATTAGTATGTTATTGTGAATATTAGTATTCAATGGACCCAACTGACGGCCAACGATGTGACATCAGCTGGCTCGTCAGCAAAACAATGGTGGCCCAACGCATTTTTCCAACTGTTCTCCAACTGATCGCCAACGAGGGGCCAACGCTATAACATCATTTGGTCCATCAGCAAAACACTGGTGGCCCAATGTATTTTTCCAACCTTTCGCCAACTGCTCTCCAATTTTGGAAACACAGCATTGTTAGTTTTCATGAACAAGCTATTTACACAGTCTTTAATATTTTCGATTAAATAGCTCGAAAGCGTGCTGAAGGAACAACCCTTTGAAGTTTATGCAAAAAACAATTGCAAAACGCAAACTCCTAACCTTGAAAGTTCATTTAATTTGTCCTAAAATAATGAAAAATGCTAAAACTTGCTGAGCAGCAACTCTGCATCATGTTGAACGCGACAAAGTTGGACGTGCCAATTCAATAAAAATGTCACTTTCGATAATCATGAAAAGCACTCTGTAGTGTCACAACTTTGTTAATTTTGCGAATTTGAAACTTAAAATTTGATTATGCGATTAAAGAAATTTCAAAGTATTGTAGAGAAGCCATATTGTTCTTCACATCATAATCAACATCGTCATTACATTTTCCAAATTCACCAAAATTAACACTTGAAGCATCTTAAGACTTAAAAAAAAAAAGATCCACAGATCCATTGGCTTAAAGAAATTAGCAGTTGTAGAGTTACATCCTTATCGACAAAGTCCTGTGATGACGACGTAACATACAACAGCCATCACCAAACTTCGTTAATAACAGGAAAGTCAACAACTGCAATTTCTTGCCACATGCAATTTTTGGTGTGGCAAGTGGAGTGATTTGTAGACAACTGTGACATCAGCTTTCCCACGTTTTCAACGGTCCGAGCAAGAAGCTCACCTCAGTTGTCCACAGATTACTTTACACCAAAATCTGCACCTCTAAGTGTATTTAAAATAATGAAGTTACAATGTCGATATTTTGTTGTTTTTTTATATATATAAAATTTGTTTTAATGATTCTGAAACTATCTCCAATGCGTCACATTTCGCTTAAACAACAACAACATTCATAATTCAAAACTCAAAAACTTTGTAAATTTAAATACATTTAATATAGGAATAGATTATATAAAAAATAAACGTAGGATCTAGTTAATAACCTCGGCAAATAATAGTTAAAAAAAAAAATAAAATTGATTAGTGTGATTTTATTTTTCCAAGTGTTCAAACACTCTACCATACAAATACAGATTTTTCTGATTATGTTTCTTAAAGAATTACCAGTCAAAATAATTTTGCTTATAAACCCCCATCTTGCCATTGTAAGTAAACCGTCAACAACACTGTACAGGCAATAATGTACACGTACAGTACTGAAATTAACTCTTCAAAGCCCCCCCCCCCAATATTCAACCTTCATTCAAAACAGAAAACTATATAAATACCTGTACAGTAAGAATCGAGGTTCATCGATACTTGCAGTTTATTTTTTTGTCATCAATTTTCACCAAAGCAAATTGAAATAAAAAAATCCATTTACTTTTATCTTTTACCTTCACACTAGTAGCAACATTTGCCGTCATAAATACAACTTCTGGTTGCCATGATCTTGTAATTATGCTTTTTGTTTCATCATAATCAACTCAAAATGTTCCTAATTTCTTTATGCAAATGACACAGGAAATCGACGTACGATGGACTGTTGTCGGAACCCTTATCTTCGACGAGAAAATGTTTGAACACAATTTCCAGTTTGTCACGTTGACGGATGATTGTGAGCTAAACGTTGCAAGAAACAAATTAACCAAAATCAACTCGTATGAATTCACCACGTAAAATCGAGATAATGTAATCGAAACAACAACTCACCCTCATGTACCGCTGTCGTTCCTCTAGAACTTGGTTGATTATATCTCTTATTCGCTGTGATAGTGGATTGTCCAAATCTAATAATTTAGTCTACAAAACAAAATACATTATATTGAATAATTGACTTACATTTCAAGAAAGGAGAAGTGATCAAATGAAAATTCTAATGAATACAACGTACTGTTACTACCTTATCAATATCTATCTGAGCAGCAGATTGTACACTAAAGACGTTCTGAACCCATTCAGAAGCAACATTTATTCCGATCCACATGAACATGTAGATGCCGTTTTCTAAGTTTTAAAAACAACAAAATTGCCATAGATTAGACATTTTACAAACACTCACCATAAATCAGTGCACCAGTCAAAATTAAGCTTATGATCATTAAACAGTAGAATCTCGACGTTCATGAACTGAGTAGCGTATATAACCTTTAACGATCTTAAGTAAAGACTGAATTTTGTATAAAAGTGAACACCATTTATAAGAATCGAGAACCCAATCAGCCACTGGCCAATTTTTGGAGGTGATTTAGGGGGTTCAAACCCCTCCCAGAACATGTTTAATTCGTTGATGATTCGTTTAATGTTGTATTTAAACGTTCAATTGTATGGAAATTTTCATGAAAAAAAGTGCAAAAAACCGCTAAATTGTGCATTTTTTGGGGTCTAAATACTCAAGCACTCATTTGAAGCCTGATTTGTCATGAAAACAACATGATTTTTAGACATGTTTGTTTGTTTGTCAGGTCACCCCCCCCCCTGAAAGTCGGTTCTAAATTCGCCACTGCAATCAGCAATACAAGAGACACTTACCCAATAAGTAAACACCATTATCCGACATTTTCTCGATGCTGCAACGAACTGCTGTAGGAATCGTATTAGAATTGACGTCGACATCATGAAGAGGAAGCAGGCGTGGATAAATGAACGCCAAGCTGCTTCCAATATCCATGCTGCTCAGAGATAGCATCATGTAACTACGATCATCTGTCAACAGTTCAGATCCTGCAACACACCGATAACAGTTATAGAAAAGATATTCGTCAAACCATGGTCACTGTTTTTTATAAAACTACCCACCACCTGATAAAGCATCGGTTTTCAACATGCAGTTAGCGTAGACGGGCAACAGCTTCATGCACTCGGGAAGAATCAACTGTCCAGCCAACGAAGGAGTTGCACAATTCTTGCGATAACACGCCAGAATCTGAGAGCAGCGAGTGACAATGTTATCTTTCACCGCTTTCGGATTTTGATCCATCAGAAGGCGTAGACCTAGTCGATTAAAACAAAAATCAGACGATGTTATAACTTGTTGCTAGCAAACTATACAAATAGAAACTTGGATCATCGCTTAATACAGGGAAATTCAAAAACATGTTAACATTATGTTATGTTAAAATATTATGATTGTTCATACGTGAGAAAAATTGGTATGTTTTTAAGAAGTACCTGTTCCCATTGGGCAAAACAAATAAAAATAACAAAAATAAAACTACTAATTTTTTGTTGCTACTAATTTTTTTTAGACTGAAAAAATTCAATTTATTTAGGTGACAAGTATTGGTGGGCCCATATAGAAACATACAAATTTAAGGTGCTCACTACTGGTACATGCACAAGATGACTGTCATAAAAATTTTAACACTTGTTTTGCAATTCAATGTGATAATTATAATGGATAAGAGTAAAACGTATGTCAGAAATTTTATTTCTCTCAGAGTTCCCTAAAATTTCCGTGATATTTAACTGAATGTCCTTAAGTGGCCCACTACTGGTACTACCTTACTAAATATGGCCATATATCACAAAGATTTCAAAGTGTTAATACCTTTTTTAATCACTCTTTGCAACAAATTTGTCAAATTATATCAAGTATATGCTAAATCAATCTCTAAACTTGTACAGCGACTTTGTAAGACACCCTATATATATTTAGCACAATTATAAATCAAATAGAAAGATGGTCAGAAATTGGATTGATGATTACATCCAATTTAGAATAATTTACAGCATAACAAAGAGTAACGATAACTCACTTGATTTTGACAGAAAATTCATGATCGTGTCCAGTTCGCAATTTCTATACAAGTCTGCCATCTGGGAGCAGACATTCAGGGCCAAGTTGTGAATACGCAAACGTCGTTGGCCTCCAACACTTGTGAACAATATTGCAGCCTTTATACAAAAAAAAGAATAATTGAAACAAAAATTAGTGTTACTTTTACTCTTATGAAAAATCTCCACCAAAAAAAAGAAAGTTGGCAGAGAGAACCTTGGTTCCCATTATTTCCGTGAGTAACGTCTAGCAAGCAATTTGAATGGTCTTGCACCAACTTAGCAAAGCAAACGCACTACAGTACTGCAATAATGATTTTCTATTTGTTCTGTTTTTTGGAATTGCTATTTTCGGTTGTGTTTTTTTTTTTTTAGACTTTCAATTTGAAATTTTTTTGCTGATATTTTCAATATTCAATATTTTCGATTTTCGTTAATTTATAAATGCATTTACACCGTTTTTCCAAAGATCAGTATCTTTTCCATTGTTTTGGAATGAAAACAACCAAGTGAAACAACAAACAAGTGAAGCGACAAAAAAGAAAGAAATCACAAAAAATTTCAGATTTACAATAAGTCGCGTTCCATATTTTTGTTTCAAAAAGTCCGAAAGTGCAAATCATAGGCAACCCAGTGTCTTTATGCATTTATTTGACTGGTCTAAATATATGCATTTCAATACACGCATTTTACGGAATGACGACGTAAGTGGATTTACGCCATTATTCCACCCAACTCCTCAATTAATTAAGTAATAATTCAATTACCTGTATGTACACTGTATCTTCCTCGGTGAGTTTATCATCATGCTTGATCTCCACAGTTATGGCTTTATTGCTGTCAACGCAAGCTAATTCCACATCTGTGGTGTTGGACATGTAATAACTACCAAAGAAATCAGTTGGACGAACACCTAGTTAAGAGTTAAGAAAATGTTAAAATTGAAATAAGTAAAATGTATCTCAAAATTCACCGATATTACATTACTTATATAAAAATAACAGTATTTTACCAGTGCTAGTTCTCACACGCATGATTGCATCAAAAGCCATTGGACATTGAAGCGTTCGTTTAAGATCCTCTAAAAACCTATTTCCGTCAATGTCAGCCTATTAAAAAGAGAACAAAAACTTGTATCGAGGAAATGCGAATCCACTTACTCAACCACACACAAAAATTATCAATATACGGGATCGATCCCACCATGAGATGTCAACATTTAGAACGTCCATTATTTGATCATCTCACATTATACAAACGTGATGCTTGATGGAATGGAAGTCTCAAACTCAAAAAATTTAGAAGTTTGTAGTACATGTCAGAGCCACATTGGCACTGCAGTCAGTCATTTTCCAAAATGGCAATGGTTTCAAATCCACTATAATATAAAAGCCATGTGGGATTCATCAGGCCTGCCAAAAAATTATACAAAAACCAGAATGCGTAGGGAAGCTGAAACTTGGTAGAAAATTAGATGACACCCCAAAAAGGTGCACCAGATTGACGACCCTAAATTGTCGACCCTCAGAGAATGTGTGACAATTATACAGGGTGAGGCAAAGGTTTGGTCACAACTAAATATCGTAAAAACCATTATTGACATAAAAATTCTGATTATTGTAATGTATATCGGCCAGAGGCTATCCAATGACCTTGAATGCAATTTACCGGAAATGACCTTGGATGTAAATTTCAAGGTTATCCAATTATTAAATATGCATCCCACACCCCATATGTGATTTAGAAAAATCAAGGGATTCACAAAATATTCCCAACACATCAAATAGATCGAAAATCAACAGGTAAAAACAAAAGTTACAAACAAAAAAAAAATGGATGTGACAGGAAAGCAAGCAGGGGCAGCCACAACAAACAGCCTACTTGACAATGTATTAGTGAAAAAGTAATGAAAAAATTTTGGAAACATCTATTAGACTGATGCAATAACACGTACATCAGTTTAACAGGTTTTTCCACAACTTTTTCACCACTTATCCGCTTCTCCATTCTCAAGTAGGCCATGTTGCAGCTGCCCCTGAGATTGCTTTCCTGTGACACCGTTCTTCTTTCGCCTGTAACTTCCGTTTTTACAGGTCGATTTTCAATCTATTTAATGTGTTGGCAGTATTTTGTGAATACCTTCATCATTCTAACACACATCCCAGGTGTGAGATGGATATTAAGGAAGTTAACTTAGTGAACAGTAGACCTCACTGAACAAATAAAACAGTAAAATAAATTTTAACTAACAGATAAAGAAAAACAAGTAATGAATAATAGATTAATTAATAAACAAATAAAAAAAAGGAAAATAAACAACACTGTGGGGGTTCGACCCAAAGACCTATGGGTTAGGAGTCTAGCACACATACCACTATACTGATACCACGATTCTGGCCTATACAGATGAAAATTTGCAAAACACATAGTAAACCAAAAGTAGTAGCATGAGTAAATAATAAATACAATGCGATTGCAACCAAAATTTAATCAGTATTGCCCTTCAAACTGCATGTATTAAAATGTTGACATCTCATGCTGAACAATTATAACTGAGATACATACCTGAAAATAAGTATATTTGTGAACTTGTCCGCTGGTCAGACGACTGATTTGACCAATAGTTGCAAGATCTATATAGGCATTGGGAAACGTGAACAGCTCCACGCTACAACCTGCAGCAACGCATTCTTGACCCAAATTGCAGTAAAAATTT
Source organism: Cryptops parisi (assembly GCA_034695005.1). Taxonomy (NCBI): domain Eukaryota; kingdom Metazoa; phylum Arthropoda; class Chilopoda; order Scolopendromorpha; family Cryptopidae; genus Cryptops; species Cryptops parisi. The sequence continues at coordinate 10,052 of JAQIWH010007344.1, forward strand.
GTTTGTGGGGTTAAAATTGTCTGGAATTTTAAAGATTTAAAAACATTAATATTTCATTCATCAGCCTAGGAAGTCGCATATGATGAACAAAAAGAAATAGCCACTGCCAATTCCTACCTTCTCCTTGTCGGTCCCTAGCAACTTTCTATCGTCACGGTTGCGTAACTTTCCAGGGGCTTCAGCGATTGGTAACGACGAATGAAACACCAACAACTTGCCAGCACAACCTGATGCCTGAATAATAAATTCCAATTTGTTTTATCCACGATTTTGGAATCGGTATTTGTCACCAGATGTCAGTGATGTCACCCTGTCTTGTCTAACACCCTCACAGACAACCAAAACTCAGTCACCAGTGAACTTAATATAAAGTGTGCAAAATAAGGTACATACTTTTAATGCTTCCAAACCAGCTTGAATAGCGGGACCCAAAATGGTTTCCGTTTCTCTCGAGTCTGCAAACATCTGCATTATTTGTTCCATCAAACTGTCGATGACTCCTTCAGATTCTCTCACATCCACCAAGAAACCATCCAACAACGGCATGAACATGTCATTCATGTCGGAAACAACTAGCATTTGAGGTTGAGCAAGACAACTCTATAAACAACAAAAAACGATTACTCGGTTATTTTCACCACCCGCTATTCAAATAAAAAGTCTCGAGATGTCATAAACAACACTTACCTTTGAATTGTAAAACTGCACTGTGTTACTATACGTAATAAACCCAACTTTCATCTGAGCATCTCCTTCTCTGGAATAACATAAAATACGTCACCTCAAAAAATAAAACACCTGCCTGAAAATTCACGTCAACAAAATCAGGTTTCTAACATACCTGGGAAGAAGCGAAAGGACTTGTTTCATGTTTTGACATAATAAATGGACCATTCCATTTTTGACACTCGAGTAAGAAACGTCAATTAAAAATATAAACGCTGGAGTTTGGGGAACAACATTATTCTGAAAAATCAAATTCATAACCATGAATTACTAACTTTTCATCAATAAAAACTCGTTAATAATAATTAAACAATTCGAACCACTGATAAAGTACCTTGCAATAATCTTTGGTAGCTATAAATTCATAAGATCCTAAGCAAAATTCAGGTTTTTCATATTTATCAACTCGTTGACCTGTATGATCTAAATGTGCAAAATAGTCTGGTGGTACTGTAACAATAAAAATATATGAAACGTTAAAATACATTCACTGCCTGTTTGATTGACCACTAACAAATCAAATAATAAAATTATTAACAAATCGAATGATGAAATTGTGAATCACAGAACTTTTGTTTCAAATATAAAATAGTCACAATTATGCTAAAATAAATGCACATGTTACCAGCATTCTATAAAATGTCATGCCTGGTTTAGACATGTATGAAATTAGGATCAGAATAGTTAAGTGAGAATTTAGGTTTATTTTATATTTAGACCTAAATCTGGGTTCCCACGACTTTTTGAAAATGAAATTCCCTGACTTTCCAGGTTTTTCCATGACCTTTTTGGGATTTTTCCATG
>JAQIWH010007345.1:0-11580 GCA_034695005.1 Cryptops parisi
TGCAAAGTAATTTGCGAACAGAATTTTACATCCGAAGTCAGCCAAAGAAGAGCTCCGCTTCGCTTCGCTCTGATAAAGTCATAGGAAATAGAGCCAAAAAGATTTAGAAGTGAGTTGTTTTACGACATTTTATAAAGCCAATCACTTTCATGAATAAGCCAAAAATTCGGCATTGGACATGATCTCTAACTCTAATCAAGCCACAGATAAAATGGGGTGCCCAGGGTTTATCTTGATCCTTGACAGGCATACCAAACAAATATTTCTTGTAAGTCATACACTTCTTAGCAGATGGAGTATTCTTCTGGCAACTTAGTCCACTATGTAGTACTCCATCTTAGCAGATGAAGTACTACATGAAAATTTGCTTTATAAGCGTAAATGTCGTGAAACAACTCGATTCTCAGTGTTTTGTGGCTATATTTTCTATCATTCTATTATACAAGGTGATCCAAAAGTATGTTTACCACCAATTATCTCCTGAAGTATTGATCATAGGGTGATAAAATTGATATACTTAAAGAGAGAGCCACCTCTGGCGGATGCAATGGCGCTAACAAAAATGACCTTGATCCTTGCGTTCAAAGTTTTTTAAAATAAAATGCAAAGTTGTAGGACTCAACAATACCAACCAAATACATCAAACAGAATCGTGATAACTGCATAACTTCAAAAGTTATGGCCAAAATAATTTGAGCATTGCAGAGAACTGAACGGCATTGCAGAGCCGCCAAATTCACGGGTAGCTTTCTTTCCCCCCTGTTGATGAGTACGTTGTATGAAAGTTCACGGTCTTTCATCTTCGGCTTATGTTTTGTTTATTTATTCCATTTTTAATGGCTGTTTTATTTCTATATTGATTCCCTTTTTCACTGTAATATCATACAGAAATAAAGAAACATTACTTACTACTGGTACATAAATGAATACAAACTGTATTCATAAATATTTTTTAATTACTTTGACGTCACATTTCGTCCCCACAATTTCTAATTTAATACTACATTTACAAACCAATTTTCTTCGCATTTACGAAAACCACGTGATACTAATTTATTATGTTCAACCTTACTAAAATAATCAAGATGCCATTAAGTTCACTTCATTTAAAAAAAAAATTAAATCCGTTCAAAATTTTTCATTTCCGAAATGTCTTTCCTCATATTTTTTTTACGATTCAATCAAAAAAAATAAAAAATAAAAAACTTCACAAATCTCCGACAATTCCAACTTTTTTTCTCACTTCAATCAATAGAGTATGTAAGAAGGCTAATGAGATTAAGAATTAAGCTGGAGAAAGGAGCGAGAACAACTTCATTTTACACTATAGTACAATTTTCTATCCTCGATTGTTAGCAAAGTGCTTATTTTCGTGTTTTTTTCTTCTCCTTTTCTTCTTTCATTTCCTCGCTTTTTTTTTTTTTTACTAAGCCAATCTTTCTCCTTTTTCTTTCTCTGTGCATTTGTGGAGTAACGTAATCGAATTTTGCGCAGAAAATCAGCTTAACCTTTCCCTCGCATTTTCAGTTGAAATAACAAGCATTAGACTCGACTGTTCGTCATCAACCAGTGCCGCACATCTAGAGACTATATACAACAAGATTCTCGAATTACAACCCCCCTCAACATAACCCTCCCACGCTTCCCAACATCCCCCTTCCGCTTTTATTTTATCCACAGTTTCTCCAATGGTCGAACAGAAAACATTGAACGAAAAACACAAAAAAAAAACCAAACCAATATCAATATCAATAGTAGAATCGAAAAATCCCATAATAGAGAAATTTTCTTGCTTTCAGTCTAGGAAGATTTCTTTCGTCGCATAATAGCGAAATCCCATAAACAGCACTTGAGAACTCCTTGTATAAACTTTAAAAACGTCATTAATACAGGATGCCCCGAAAGTCTCCATACATAAGTAATCAGCTTTTCATCAGACGATCATTTGAGCCGTCTGACGCCAAAGGGAACTAAGCAACATTTTTCATATTTTGAGAAAATAAAATCGAATTTAGCATTAAATATGCTCAGCCAAAGGCTGTTTTTCCGTTACGTGACTTTTATGTACATGTAAATGATGGACGTATAGTTGTCATTGGCACTAGAATCTACACTGGTTAAATATTAAACCACTAATAACTAAACACCAAAATTGGTAGTTAGTTCCCTTTGGCTTCAGATGGCTCATTTAAGAATGCCTTTGACCATAGAACAACATAGAAAGGATGCCCTAAAAATCTCCATACATGGATAAAATTGACATTTTTTCTTCAAACAAAAATGTAGCTATTACCGATAAACGTTTTTCCTAGAACACGTACGTATGTATGAAGACGTTCGGGACACCCTGTACACTCTTACTCTGCAAGTGGGTCTCAGGTAGGTAGGATCTTGGGGTTTAACGAGAGCACCGACTGGCTTTTACAGCTATGTCATTTGGCCCTCAGATTTTATTTAAATTAGAAGTACAGAAATGATGATGAGATGAGAATGATGAACATGAAACAAAATTTTATAATGCAGGAGAAAACGGGAGAACCCCGAGAAAACCTGCCCCCGTAGTGTCAGACCCCAAACTGAATCCACATGGCACGAGTGGGAGGCGAACCCGGGCCACTGCCGCCAGAGGTGAACGCTAATGGGTCTCATGTCGCGCTCTTGTATAATCACTCACAAGAGCAAGCATAATAAACTAGATGGTTAGAAGAATAAATAAATAAACGACTTAAAATTCAACTTTTCCACCAAGACCACCACTACTAACAAAACAGGCTTTCCTGTTTCTTTTCAAAACACAGCGTGGACTAACACACACACACACACGTCGAATCTATTTCAGCTCGTAATGGAATATTTCATGAGGGATTATTTGGTTACGTTTTTTTTTTCTTGAGAAAAGAAGAAAGTGAGGGTAAAGAGATAAAGAGAGATCTTTTCTGGTCTTTCTCTTCTCATCCCCCCATTTTTCTTTTACCTCCCAGTGTTTTTACTTCTCTTTTTTTCTTCTTATTTTTCCAGGATTGTTCTAAAAAAAAAATGAAAATAAAAGAGAACCACTACTATTCGGAGGGAACAACTGTGCATTTGAATAATCAGATGGCAGGGAGACGAGAAGCAATAACGATTGGTGGTGGGCGGTTGTTGTTAGTACTAGTAGGCAAGGGTGAAAAGGAAAAGAGGTGAAGAGGTGTATATATAGTAGTAGAAGAAGAAGAAGAGGGGGTACTTTCGATTCACTCTTCCTTCCCACTCTCCTCTTCTTCGTGTGTGTTGTTCGGACAAAAGAGGAAATCTAATTTCCACGTCTGCCTCTCAGGCGAGAAGAGTAGCAAAGCTTGTGGCCGAGTCAAGTTCGATGCACATCTTTGCCTTCTTCACACTCGCGAAACACACACACACACACGAGTTAGATGTGGATGGGAAGGCTTTGGCAATCGAGTTGTTTGATGACAAGACGTACTACCCTTAACACTGTTGACACCCTATGTAAACGTTTCCAACGTTTTCCACGTGCATCGAGGTGTATAAAAGGAAGATAAAGAGAAAGAAGAAGAAAAAGAAAACGGAGAGAGAGAGAGAGAGAGAGAAAACCCTTCCCTCGATGTGACGGATTCCATTTCAAGTTGGAATTCCTAACTGGAAAGATCAATTTTAGATGCTTTTGCCCTCTTCGGTACGAAGATGACATTACATTTTAAAACAGCTTTAGGCGCCTTTTGCAAACAAGATACTACTACGGCATGCCACTTGTCCGTAGTCTTAAAAGCAAAGCAACGAGTTGATAAGAGTTTCCGGCTATAAACCATGGTCGAACCTAATTCGATTTACGACACGTGATATCCAACCTCTACCAAGGCTTCAACTTTATTTTCGTATACTAAAACTCGTCTACTATGCTTCTACTCCCGTTAAGCATACTCCCGTCTTCCACGACAAACATTTTTAGTCAAAAAGTTTGTCAAGACTTTTTTTGTTTTGATAAAATAGAGAAAACAAGTACTTTAGAAATGTTTTTATATGCATGTGCTTTATAGATTTGCAGTGTTATCGTCATGAAAATACATATTGACAGTTTATTGAAATTTTGAAACAACAACGTTGAAAAGTGCAACTGTATCGTTAGTAGTATAGTATTGCAGTAAAACCACTAGTTCAGGGGGGGGGGGGGGGCTGTCAAAGTGCCTTCGTCGAGTTTTCTGTGGTCATAACGATTAAATAATTGAACAGTTTGGAAAAGTGGAACATACGATTGAAGAGCTTGGAGCAGTATAATGGGTATCATAACGTCATTTCAAAAGAATGACATTTTTTTACATCAAACTGTTCCTCAGTAGGCCTATTGAGTAACGGTTGAGTAACAACAATAACGATGTAGTATTGTTGCTAGCTTGTTACTTTACCACTTCCTGAATTTTCCAGAAAATGAAAGCCTATAGAGAATTACATTGTTTCTTAGCATGATACTCTATGAAGTTTTATCACCAGAAAAACAGCTCTCCTGAACAATTTTAAAAATGGGACACCCATTATGTTGTCCGAAGCCCTTCAGCTAAAACTTTACGGAATTTTTTATTTTGGCTTTTGACGCGTTCACAATTCACATCTTTATACCTCACACACACCCTCACTATTATAAAGCATCTAATAACAAATGTCAAAATACTACAATTTATTTTATATTTATAAAAAAAAAACACCAAACTGAGTAAAAAATTCTATGAATCTGTGGTGAAGAGAAAAAAAATCGTTTATTCGATTTTCGATAATCTCTAATCGCGTTGAGTGATTCGAGATTATCGAACCAAGACTGTCATTGAAGAGTTTCATTTTTTAACCATTTTCAGGTAATCAATTAATAACCAAACACGTATTGCACAATTATGACATTATTTTTTAATGTCGTTTCTTTTTAGGAAAATTAACGTCCAAAAGAAAAACCCATGAATTTTATTGGTTTCTGGTTTCATTCTGGCGTTTATTCCTAAATAACGTTCTTTTCAAGAAGATGAAACTAAAAAAAACCGTACGAATTTTATCACGTACTTCATATTATTCTGACGTGTGCCTTCTTCTAAATAATCATTCTTTTCGTAACAGTAACCTCACATGGTTACCTAATATTATATTTATATATTTATATATTTTATTTAATTTCGTCCCGAAGAGACATAAATAAACATTATACAACAAAATCATACGATCATACAATAACAAACATACAATAAAATTCAAAATTTGTTGCTAAATAAAATGTGTTTGGATAATTTTTTGTTAAAGTGTGAACATTGGGTATTATTTTAGCATTTTCCCCAGTAACAGTATTTTGAGAAAAGAATATCATCAAAATACGTTCACTTTTTATTGGTTACCTAAAGGCCTCCTGACATACGCAATTTTTGTTGTTACAAGCGGATCAATTGAAACGTCTGCTTTTTGCTAACCAACCAGTTTTCATTGGTTGGGCAGGAAGTTGACGTCACATTTGTCAACATATTGCTTTCGATTGCCAAACCGAAAATTGCGGGTCAGACTTTTGATAGAGCACTTGCCAAACATATTCACTGTACTTAATTCCATTTTTTTTTCACTTTGTATTTATTTATTTATTTATTTATTTATTTATTTATTTTATATCCTACATTCCATTGGAACAAACAAAGAAGTAATACAGAACAGTAAAAAACACATTTGATTCTTAAAGATTGTTCGAATAAATTATTATTATTATTATTATTATTAAACTGACATTTTTTTTCAAAATAAACATTTTTAGAAAGATTATTTAAGAACCGCGTGATTTTTTATTGGTTTTTCAAAAATATGTATTTTTATCTTAACATTAGCTACTATATTGATTTGTCCAACTATATTTAAGAAGAAAAAAAATGTCCACTGACCATGACTGACCTTAAACGTTGTTGTCCGTCCACATCAAACAGTAAGTGGAATGCTGACGTTGAAAGACTTTGACGTGGTCAATGAGTTGATCTGTCACGTGATGTCAACCATCATCGATCCGGTCGAGGTTTGATTTGGTACGAAAACGACGACGTCGCGCTTTGTTTTGGGTCCTGATTTCCTCGTTTTCAGCATTCTCCTGCAAACGTCAATATCACAAAAATAAATCAAGACGGCCTAGTACTCGTTTAACCTTTATCACTACACAATGGAAATAATAACCAACTGCAACCGTAGTCTTATTAAACTTAATCGGAAGATCCTTTTTTTTTTTGAATCAGTATAACAAAGTAGACCATTACTTGTTCGTGTAGTACACTTTAATCGTAATTCGAATAATACACCTTAATTATAATATGTCCAAATACGAGATATGGTCCAATTTAGGTTAAACCATTTAATGTGTATGCTGTGAAAAGGATTTCGCCGAGCAAGTGTGATAAATGAAAAATCAGGCAAACCTCATTCATCAATTTTAATTAAATAGCGATTTAAGCTGAATCACTAAAATGTTTTCATTTCAAATGAAGCGAAATAATGCGCAAGTTTGAAAAGTTTTAATCATATCTATATAAACGTTATCGAATTAGCACAAAGTTCGTATTAAAATGAACCATTAAAATACGACTATACAAATTGAAGAGAACAACTTTCTCTATAATTGAGTACGTTCTCTATAAAGCGAATATCAGTTATTGAGTTAAAATTCATGTACACCACCACGTATACTTCAGATGTAAAAATCGCATAACAGCGAAATCTCAGATACTGTACAAAACTCGTAAATTGGAGATACACTCGCTGTAAAAGTACGTATTATTTATGTAATAATACATTTTTACCACTCTGTAATCTACTGTATATACAGAGTGTTCCTTAAAGGTCTAATCAAATTTTGACCGCAGATGCCACGCGTCAAAACAAGGAAAAAGTTCATAAAAACATGGTTCCGGAAATACTCATTCGCATACCTACAGATGAGTATCACACAGTACTGTATGTGACAAGAGGCTATGCATTTACTCGACTCAACCTTGTGTTATCTCACAAGGAAAACATTGCCGGACCCATGTTTATATAGGTTGTTTGCTTCGTTTGATGCGTAGCATTTGCGGCTGGAATTTGACTAAACCTTTCAGGAGCACCCTGTAGATATTCGAAAAAATAATCCGTACTGATAAAATGCAATACCCAGTATTTCAAAGAAAAATAAAAACTATTACATTATAAAATATGAAAAAAACAGTAAGAAAAACGAGATATTAACATGAACATCAGTAAAAAATATGCTGTATAAAGAATTTCATCATTCGGTATACACCAAGTCCCCACTTAATAACATCGTTTCGGTTAACGTTGTTTCGTTATAATGTCGTTGTAAAACCTACCTAGTATAGCACGGTAACATAGCTCACAGTATACCGTACTGTTAATTACAATGGTTTAACTTACCGTTGTTTTTGTTAAAGTCGTGGTTTTCAGAAACCTAACCACGACGTTGTGTATTTTCAACCCTGTACACAGCTTTAACAATAACAAAACTTTCCTATACCGAATTCTTACGATAACCGAATTGTGTGTTTAGCAGCCCGTAACAAACCAATTCCCATCACCAAATTCTCTCGACTACACATTACATCGACTACACACTTTCATTCACACGTACCCCCCCCCCCCACTTTCACTACTACAACCCCTACTACGTACAACCACTGTTACTACAAACTCTTTTTCGCACGAAAACAACACAACCACCTTCACAGATGACTAGATGATACCGAGGATCCATTTCACGCTCCTATGCTTCATTACCCGCAAATAATTCCCAAATTATCAAACTTTTCCACCACCATCATCAACTATGCAAACTATCAAAAACCAAAAAGAAAACCGCTTTTCTTCCCCCGCCGTATAACAAAATATATATATATAGTATATGCAAATCTGTTCGACAAACTTTTCAAAAGATTGGGGGAAAAGGGGGTTGATAAAAACATAATGGCTCGTGATGAAGCTTTCGGTTTTACTTTAATCGGTTAGCAGTTTAATAGCGTACCTACTACCGATGGAAAGTTGTTCCACTCACCCCCTAATATCTGACGTCACTAGTCCAACCTCCCTCCCCCCCCCCTATTGTCAATCTCCCGTGGTGTGGAAACAATGGATGTGCTCTCGCGCAACAACGTTTTCCACGTGACTAAGCAGGCAGCACTCGCAGTTTAATTACTTTCCGCTTCTGTTTCATTTGGGAGAGTGGACGTTAGGGAATTGGGAGGATTGGGAGATTACCTGTCCGGCCTCTTTTCACCATCTCCCTTTTGCCCCCCGAAAACTCGGCTTTCCTCATTCATTCACTCACTCACTCACTCCCCCTTCCCCGACACACAAAAGAGGAATGAAGGGAAAAGATTAATCAGCAGCTGACCAAGCAGCCGAATTAACCGATGGCTTGAATTAAGCTTCCCAATTCCAAACTCTTTTCCAAAAATGCCATGGTGCCACTCATATAACCACTGTACAACATCGGTTTTTAAACGGACAGCGCCGATCAAAAATTCATTTGGTTTTGCAACACTGCGCCAGTTATTACGAATTGGTTAAATCGACAAACTTCATAGTTAATGTTGTTCGGCTTAAAGTTAAGTATCCTCGAGTTTCTAACTCAATTAACATTACCACTTTCCTGCGTGAAATGGGCCCCAACATTTGACTAAACTTTTATATTCAATTGTGAAAAAACTTCTTTTAAAGAGACGTTTGTGGAGTGATCCAATTAGTGAAGTGATCAACTGCGTCAAGTCCCCTGTCACACGTAATTTTAGGTATGGCAAGTCGAAAAATTTGAGAACCACTGTGACGTCAGCTCCTTGCACAACCAATAGAAACTGGTTGGGCAAGAAGCTAGTGTCACAATTGTGCACCGATGGCTAGACTTGTCACACCAACATTTTCATATGACATGGGGCCAGTTATCGAAAAAAAAACTCTGAAAAACAATTTATCTTCAGTGAAAAATCATTAAAGAAACTTTTTCTTTACTAGCCGGGTGGTTCTTTTTAACACCCACCCCTACGACTTTTCGCTTCCTTCCAAGAGGCTTCTTCAGGTGAAACAAAAAGGTAAGTAAAAAATGTGAGACTGAAACACGAGTGAATTATTCATACAACAATAAGATACGAGTTATTTTGTTGCAAATGTTTCAAATCATGGCATAAAAGTTGGCACGGTCTTTCAACGGTGAAACTTGATGTTAAACATAAATAAAGTATTTTTTCTTTACCGGACAAAAACATTAATTTTAAATCCAATATAGTTTAATAAACAGTAATTTTTTTTCCTTCAAAATGGTAGTTGTTCAAAGTAGGCCTATATGTAACTAAAAACTTCCTCTCACACGCAAGAATTGTCGCCATTTTAGTTATAGATCTCGGGGAATTTGTTGACAAATGTGACGTTATTTTCTTCCCCAACCAATGAAATGTAGTTGGCAAGAATCGAGCGTCACAGATGTCCAGAAAAAATTGCTCTATTTTCCACGCCAGAAATTGCGGCCTTATTAAGAAACAAAACGTTGGTTAAAAAAAAAAGTAGTAAAAATATTTTTAACACAAGAATATTCCGTTCTTCATATTACAAAAATACACGTACAGTAACATGATAAAACTTCATGAAAATAAAAATTGTAAATTTGTAAACATAAGATTACAAGATTTGTAAGATTCCACTTTTTCACATCTCGCATATAAAAAGAACAAACTAGCATGAAATAGGAACTGTAGCGTTCCCATCATTAGTATTTCATTACTAATTTTATCAAATGATATATCCTATTATAAAAGTGTTATTTTTTTTTCGGTTACAAAATTACGTTTGTTCATCGTTTTTCTTTTCCAGCACCTTATCAAATTTAAATAGCAAATGAACTCAAGTCAACAACAATCGGGTAACAAAGTAGATCGAATTCCTCCTTCATCCACTTTGCAACTGACACTGCACATCGTTTCGACAACAACATAAAAATTTAATCAAGTGCCAAAGTGGAAGAAAAAAAAACTCGGACTAGAATTTTTTTTATTACCTAAAACCCTTTAATGAAAAGAGCTCTTTTTACTGCCATATATATTTATATACATATATATTGTATATATATATATATACACACACACAAGCCATTTTCTTTCCATTCCTTCAACTTTAAGAAACATTAGTTTCGACGATATTCAAATTTTAATTCATGACAATGTAAAAATAAACGAACTTCATTAGAAGGATCAAAACTGGAACACGTTTGCATTTCGCAGAGAAGAGAAGGAAAGAAAAAAAAATTGATCAATTTTCGTAATTTCAAACCTAATATGGAGAATCGATATGACCGCACATGACCGAAATGGTCAAATGTCATCACTTTTCCAATATCTATTAACACGTCGCCAATACATTTCCCATCGTCGCGAAAGATGCAAACTGTTATCATCATCACAACGCGCAACTCTTGTGTCAACCCCGACGTAATAAAACTTTTCCAAAACTTGTTTCCAATCGATGGACACCATCAATTTCAACTTGTAATGCCGCACAAGATAGACATGTGCATTTTGCAGAATCGACAAGAAAAGAGACAACCAGCTTCGACGTGTGTGAAATTTATGTTCGGCTCTTGCCTTCATTACGCGCAGTTTGAAAACGAGGCGTTCGTCGTCGTCGTCTGTTGACGTTTCACGACCCGAGCGACAAACCACAAATAGACCTAATTGCTCAACAACCAACCAACCCAAGGACTCTCTAGGAATTAGTTGCCCAAAATTTAGGACCATAATCTCCACACCGTACTGTGTACTTGGCAGATTTTTCCGCTACAATAATTCGTAATTGTGTTACAGCCAATGCCTATCTTTAGCGCTTAACGACGCCCATGAAAGCAATTTTCCCAGAGCCGGATGGGCCAAGAAATAATTAAAATGTCCAAATTTCTGCGCTATTAACCTACTAAGAGAGGACACCAAACGACGGTTCCATCTTCTTCACGTTCCAACACTTGGTGGCAACAAACTTCAAAAATTCGGCACAACCAACTTCATCAAAACCCTCCAAAAAAAAACAAAAAATAAAACTAAAGCCTCATTTCCACCAAATTTAACGCGGCACAATACCACCAGAACAAAACACTCACTTTCTTCGGTGAATTTACTTTTTTAAATAGTTAATGCCTCATTGAAAACGAGCGTATATGAAAATTGCACAAATGTTTGCCTCATTAAAACTAACGAAACGCTACTTAAACGATAACAAAAAAAAAACAAACATTGAACGTCCACTCTTCTGTTTATAGAATTTAGCTAGCCTGTCGATAAAACGCTTTATATTGTTTCAAATATTTTTATTTTACGTTGTCTGTCGGTTTGTACGCGCATAACGCTAAATACTGGACCAATCTTAAGAAAATCAGTACCTAAGTCAAGATCGAACCAAATAAGGATGTAAGCTATTGACCATATTTAAAGTTCTATTACGAAACCGACAAATCGGTTATTCGCACATCTCTCCTAAATTTTATTCGTAAATAATCTTTAAGGAGTTGTCATATACTGTATTGTGTGTATACAGTGCATGTGTTTGTGTGTA
>JAQIWH010007346.1:0-11577 GCA_034695005.1 Cryptops parisi
GAGCGAATCAGAATGCTCCCCGAGCTGATGTTTGCAATAAAAAATATGTTGCCTATCCATATCTGTAAGTCCGTGGTGAAACGTAGGCAGGGAAACCAACGAAAACGAGGCTCTAACCGCGTTTACTTTGTACGCTTTTAGCGCTAAAACCTCCTAAAAACAGTCGATAACTCTTGTAACTTACATGGAAATTATACAAGTTTTCGACTGTCTTTGGGTGGTTTTCGCGCAAAAAGCGTACAAAGTGAACGCGGCCTATGTCACTTTTTAAAAATATATATATAAATTGTACATTATTTATTTATTTATGTGTACTTTAATTTGATGACAATCACGCGGATGGCCTTGAACTCGAAGGTCATGTCATAGTATACGCTTATCTTATATAACATGGGGTTTCTTATCACATTTTTGGACACGTATCGGTCCGGTCTAGTTTGTCTATAAACTAGCTTGAAACAGTTATAAAAACTTGTAAACTATGGCCAAGGTAATGGTTGAAATTGTCTTAGTTAATGGTTTTTATTAACTTTAATTACACGTCGAGCATATTTTATGATTTTAAACTAAGAATGGTGATGGGTTCAAATTTAATCCGGATTTTATTTGAGCAAAAAAAAAGAACCCAAAGTGTCAAAATAAATCCGGGACAAATTTGAGCAGGCACCGATTGCGTTTAAATAACTTTGTGTATTAAATAAAAATGTACTTTCCGGTTATAGTGAGGCACGTCTGGTGTTGCTATTTTCTTATGGGTTTATTTTGCAAGTTAGGTTAGGTAAAACAAAGAAACGTATTAAATGTATGATTTTGTTTTGTTTTCCTAACCTAACCTGCAAAATAAACCCATAACCAAGTAAAATCTAATAGCAACATCAGACAGGCCTCGCTATAACCGTAAAGTACCAATATAAATATAATCTTGTAAATTTTATAATAAAATGGTATTTTGTGCATGTTCATATATTATTTTGTTTTATACGGAAACGTAGGTACTATTTATATTATTGATATTTAAATTTTTTTCAGCCTATTTTGTTTGCTTATTATCGAAGTTCCTGTTCTTGGCGTGTCCGAATAGGTAGAGTTCACAAAGAAATGTATAAACACAATGTCATCTGCATTTCCCAACTGTCATTCAAATGTGTATTTTATTTCCATCAACAGCTTTAGAATACAAACGTATTGCTCACGACATCAAACCTGTTAATTTAATCAAGGATGGCGGTGAACAGGTAATTACATCTTTTTCCTATTTGTACTATATATATTTATATCATAATGTAGATTATTTATTTGAACCAATATACATGAAATGCATCAATTACTAATATTAACCATTTTTTTGCAGTTTTCCGAAGAATTCAAGAAAATCAATCCTATGGCGCAAGTTCCTGCACTCAGCATTGACGGACACACATTAGTGCAATCTGTAAGAAATTCTGCATAACATAACATACAATAGCATAGTTTTGTCCTCGTATTTTTTTTTTCCATTAATTGTGATTTATTTATAAAAGTGCCGGTAGTTACATAAACGCTAGCGTGCAAAACTTGACCGCTAAAAAGATATCTAAATTTCCATCACGAAAACCATTCGTACATTTGTTAGGTGTCACCTTCAATTATTTTATTTTCGTCTAATTGTACAGGTTAGCATTATAGAATATTTAGAAGAAAAATATCCTGATTTTCCATTATTGCCAAAAGATGCTCTAGCCCGTGCAAAAGTAAGCCAATAGTTTTCAATACTTTATTTGTTATTTTTAATAACAACAAAATTGTTATTTTTTTATGCATAGATTCGTGCGATAACTGAAACAATTGCTTCTGGTATTCAACCCTTGCAAAATTCAAGTGTTCTGAAAAGTTTAGCGGATGATAAACGACAAAATTGGGCACACGATGTCATTCACACAGGATTCGTAGGTAACGGTAGTTGGTACTTATGTCATGTGTTAAGCCGCCCCAGCAATAGGAGGGTACCACATGTCTATGGGTAGATAGATAGTTGAAAGAAACAAAAAAACATTTTAAATTTATGATATAACTAACCTGAACTGGTGTCTATATCTACCAGTTGAGGTTAAGTAACAACCACCCCATGGCTGTGGAATGGTTGTAGCGGCTGCTTAACACACAAGTACGACACCTGATAATTCTCTTTATTAATTGTCAAATCTTGCATTGTAATAAAATAAATAAATAATGATAATTTGGTTTATATAATATAAGCTTACATCAGTATAACTGTAATTAGAATTCCGTTTTTTCAATTATTTATCGAAGCACTTGAAAAGATACTTTCAAAAACGGCGGGCAAATATTGCTACGGTGATGATATCACCATTGCCGATTGCTGTTTGGTGCCGCAAGTTTACAATGCTAGAAGGTACATAATTTTTTATTGTGGTCGTATTTTATTGTTTTTTTCAATATTATGTAGTATTTTGATGATGTATGTTTGATGATAAAAGGTTTAAAGTGGATCTAACATCGTTTCCCATAATCACACGGATTGATTCTTCATTGATGCAACATGAAGCTTTTTCCAAGACGCATCCTTCGAAACAAGTCGATTGTCCACCCGATCAAAAAGTCCATATGTGATAGAAAATGATGCCATGTTACAGGTCTGTTTGTCATGAACATGAAAAGTTTTGTTTGAAATTTCAGCTTTGTTCCAAATGCAAACTAAACCTTTTATTTTATTATATTTTAAAGATGAGAACTCCATCGTCAACATTCTTGAATCATGAAATTTATATTCAAATGTATGTAATGGAGAAAAAAACAAAAACATTGTGAATTGTATGTTTTTGTTTTTTACTAATAAATAGTCAGCATGTTTAATCTTGTAACATGTGTTTTGCATGAAATATTTGTTCATTTTCATTCATAGCCATCCCCTAATATCAAGTCTCACGAGTAGTGGTTTATTTGTTTGTTTTTTAATAGAATCACCCCATATTAATTCTTGTGGGAAATCAATTTGTTTAATTTAATGCAACAGTCCTAGCCTCCGTCTCATTACTGTAGCACGTGACTCTCTTCCAGGGAAGAACTGTTCAGCCCTCTTCTGCATTTGATCTCGGCGACTCGAAGAATTGGATTCTTCCAAGTGGACAAGACCCGTCGTTTCATTGACGAAAATCTCAAGTTCATCGTCTTGTTTGTTTTGCTCCACTTGAGGTGGTGAAAAGCCCCACGTGTCCCACAAATTGCCCTCGCCATCTGTCTCCAAAATCTCTTCGTCGTTCGCTAGCCTTTGATCTTGGGATTGCAATGCATGGGAATCCTCCGAGTGGGGATGATCCATCGCTGCTTCGTTGATGATTTCTAGTCTATCATCGGGTTGGCTTTGCTCGTTGTCGGTCGACAGAAATCTTGGGACGACTTGATCTAGCCAACGAAAACCACATTTCCTTCTTAGAGAATGAATTTAGCGTAATTTTTAATTTGTCATTATTTTTTGTACCTGGTGTTTCATTGTAAGATGACACGACGTTCTCCCAACTGTTAGGGGTACTTGGGGCATCTAAACCAGCGATGTCATGTTAGTATATCTTTGGATAATTTCGATATTTTTTTTAAATTAATTGTAATCAATATATTTTAAAATATTTTATATATACCAAGAGGTGTTGGTGGTGAAGGAATAAATGATGATGACGATGATGATGATGGGACCACTTGATCTTGCATATTTCCAAGTGTAAACAATGTCCTTTAAACAATGGTTCACGTGACTGAAAAAAAACACAAAATGGCCGAAAAAACAAATTGGAAAAACTCCATTGCATCATATGGAAATAGGTTAATAATTGAAATTCTTGAAAAAAATTTTAGTAAACCTAACATTGCATTTCAGTTTATTTTTAGTAGAAAATAATAGCAAATGATTTAGTGGGGAAAAATAGAGGTTATTTTGGAACAATGTTTTTAAAATACTGACATTGGAAGTTATGCTGGAATTGGAGATCATCTGTATAGTTCTACTCATTTGCATAGTGATATGCAAATTGTTTCTGTCAATTGATGTACTAGAATAAGGTAAGATTTCTTTAGTGGTTCTGTCTGTGGAGAAGTGAAGTTCATTTATTCATTTCAATTGACGGTTGTTTTAACTGTTTCAGCTTGGGTGTTTATATGTTTATGTTCTAGTTTAAAAAAATGCCATCAAAGATAGTAAAGTAAAGTCTGGTGATAGTCAACTCTTCAATGGATACAAAACCACTTTTAAGCAGAAGTGTCAAGTCTTCAATGGATACAAAACCACCTTTAAGGAGAAGGTTTGTATTTTTGTGACATGGTGGCTTTTGTTAGTTTTATATAATAATTAATTTAACAATTTTTGTTTTTCATTGCAGTACGAGAAATCGAGCAAAAGTTGTCCAGAGACAAGTTCCAATGGTAAATAGTTCACTCCAACAACTGACCTAATGGATACGTTCAGTTTGGACCCCTACGCATGTCGAAGCATTTTGGCCCGTTTTTCATTTTCGTTCATTCTGAGAAGGCTGTCGTGTTATTGATAAGTCATGAAGAGAAGGCCAAAACGCTTCGACACTCGTATGTGTCCAAACCCAACGTACTCATAAAATAGACGTTTTTAAAATATAGCTATGTCGGAATCTTGCATCATCCCATTTACCACAAAACTCAATACGTCTTCAGAAAGATGACACAGGCCTGTTCAGGGAGTTGTACAATTATTTTGAGACATACTGATTTTTTGTGGGTTTATTTTTTTTACCATTTAAAAATTCTTGTAAATCCAGATTCAAGTGCATTTATGTCAATCACTAATTTCGATTCTGATGAAATTGAAACTATGCGGAAAGACAGCGAAATGAAAGGTGAGATGATTAATATATCGTTACATTAGAAATGAAAATTGTGAGCAATGTGTTTTTAAACTAAACTTGGAATTCCAGTTGATGACGATGATGATGCATCTACTGCGGCTTTATTGTCTGGTAAATACTGTCGTCATCTCGATTTATTCTTTATGGTACTACTGGCATTGTAATTTATTTTTCATCGATTTTTATAGTGATCGGGCAACACCAACGACTTTCTCTTCTAACTCACTCGCGTTCCAAGTACGTATAAAAGCAATTCTTTTTATATCACCACAATGTGATAGAATTAACAGCAATTTTCCTGATTGGAAATCGCTCTTATTTTTGTTAATAGTGTGTCGTCATCGATGCCAGAAGGTCGAGATCTTCAATCTGTTGACATATCCACTATTTTGCATGGTAAGATTAATACTTCCTCAAATTTGGATATATTTTTAGCTAGGGATCATTCCACATAAAAAACATGATTTCTTATGGAGAAAATTAACTCAAAAGTCGAATAACTTGAACGTTTAAGTAGTTCCTAGAATGGATCGTGTTTGAAGTTCGAGGGTCCACTATGTATTTATCGGAATCAAAGCAATTCTTATTTTGTACAATTGTAACATTGTAAAATTATTGAATTTGTGATTAAAGTTGATAAAATTATGAAATTTAATCATTTTAATAATTAAATTTGTGATTTTGTTCCATATGCTAAAATCCAGATTTGATTAGTTGTTTTTTTTTTTTGTATACAAGAAGTATAAAATAAGATTCACCAGCATTCAAAGAACGATTTTTCACGAACCGTTTTGTTTAACAAAATCTAAACCTAGACCACTAAAGCTCAATTCAGTATCTTTCCAATGATATACTTTTTTATGCTATGGCTTCCATAGTTCAGTCGCCATCGCCTTGCAATGCAAAAGGATCCTAAAAAATTTGATTGTCTTTACTATGAATTTTGTGGTCATACGTCCATTATTGCAGTCACAATGGCGTCGTTTTGAATGGCGTGCATTTGGACATGCCGCAAGTATCTTAAAAAAAACAAACAGTTGCAAATTGCACCAACTTAAATATCAGAGAGCACTACATTTAAAATGTTGAAAGCTAATAAAAACTCATTTCCTACAACCGCCAATTTCCCATTATCAGAAAGTTTGACATGAAATGTATACTGTAATTTGGGATGGATGGAGTAGATTTGAATTAAATGGTGTATTTTGGTGATGTGTTCTTTTCAGATCCTACTTTTAGCACAAGTTCGTCGTCGATCAAAAGTAGTAGTAGTAGTACAGAAACTCCGAGGAAGGTACCAGAATTTATTTCCAGTACATTAATCAACGATGCCAATGTGTCAAAGAGGTCACCTGCGAAAGAGGTTACTATTTTATTTCCATAACTTCCATTATTAGCATGACTTCCGTAGGATTTAATGTTTTAACATTTCAACGAATTCAGCTTGTAGTCTCGGTCGATACGTTGGATTCGGATAGCAACACTACACTGGTAAATGAATTCAGTGACCAACTTGCGAATACACTTCAATGCCAAGACAACAGGTTAACGAAACAAGTAAAGTTGTGTTTGTCACCTCATTCTCATTTTAGATAAAAAATTTCATTGTTCATCATGCGTTTCATTTAATTTATTATTTTTTTCACTTAAATTAACTAGACAATTGATATGAAACATAGTTGAATATTACAGTGAACCCTCCTTATCTGCGGGTTTTGTATCCGCGGATTTAACCAACCACGGGTCGAAAATAATCGATATTTTTGGGGGAAATCGATATTTCGAAAACATCCTTAAACCAAAACTTGAATTTGACGCACGTGGAGTATATTTTTGCCTCGGTAGTAAATAATCTTAATAATCTGGATTTCATGTCAACCCTCTTCACATAGATGTGGATGACAATGTGTCTTTTTTCCACCAAATTAAAAAATGCTATGAAAATTTTAAGTGTTATTTTCGATAACAATATGACTTTTTGCCGTCCATGTTGAACATTTAATTCATAAGCTTCATAAAAACATCTTCATTAAAAAATTAAAACGTTTATTAACCGTTAAAGAAAAGTTTGTATTTATTAAAACAAAAATTCAATCAATATTAACGTATGGCATCATTCTCTGGTCTCAAACATCAAAATACCGAATAAGATGTCTTACTACAGCTTATACTGTAACATAATTTGAATATTTTTTTGGTTTTTTCCCCCCGATACATTTCAATCTCAAAAAAGTTAAGACATCCCCTAAGACTTCTCACCATTCCCAAATTAATAACATACCACTAAATTAAAGAACTCTTTCAAATTATTCCTAACTAGTGAATAGCCCGTCAAAAATAACGGGAAAGTTGTTTATTGCTGTCATATAGCTCATGTTATCTGTCATATCTCATATTGCTGTCGCAATATTCGTTACAGTTAGAGTATTTATTTTTTATTTCGTTTCGTTTCGGTTGTTTCTATAGAAACATAACTGGTAAGGAGGAAGAGGAGGAAGATTTTGCATTTTATAACAGTTAGAAATTTAACTTTTGAATATTGGGAGCTGTACAAATAACGTGATATTTGTCGGATTCTTAATAAAATGTCTAATCTTACCGGTAGCCAAAAATATATGATGACGGTTTCCGATCATTAAAATGGTGAACGGAGTTTGGAATGGCAATTGGTGTCAATAGCGGATTGAATTATTGAAAAAAATCTAGTTTTGAAAGTTTTGTGCCATTTTTTTAAATAAAATATTGCTGAAGTTGTACCTTCCGAAACATGTTCGTGTTTTGTATGTAAAATTATTGAAATAAAAAATGGCACAAAACTGAAGTTTTTCAGTAATTAACTTCAATAACCAAAAACTTTCTCTGGTTCTACCCCATATCAATGTAAATACCAAATTTCGTATAAAGTACGGCTTAGTTGATTTTTTATTCATGCGCGCACAAACAGACAGACAGACATGAATATTACAGTATTTATATGGATTTAAAAAAATGGGTTGTGAAAGGTAGAGAAACTCTCAACATTAGAAAGTAAAAGGTTTACAGATGTAGTAGAGATTTGACAAATGTGTCATCGCGAATAAGCACACGCGATAAGCATACAGAATGACACATTGTCAGTCTGTCCGCTTATAACTCGAGAACCATGAACTGATTTTGATACAGGTTTTTCTATGTATAGCTTGGTTTTCCCCATAAGTTAATTAATACTTACTACCACGCTGAATAATGTACGGGGTAAGCTTAGAAATGAAACTTGACAAAGATCATAAATAGCCAAAGCCGATCTTTAGCTTATTATTTAAATTCGACTTTAATGCGGGCGAAGCCGCGTTCACAACTTGTCTTACATGAATGTTAAAAATATTTTTTTGGTATTTTTTCAGACCGTGCTGATACTGGGGTCATGGAATGTAGTTACGCCACACTCGAACCTAGCAGTGACAGCGGACTATCATCTGGACATTCGAAGCTTTCACCTTTCATTTCGACGTCGAAAAACCTCTACATGGGATCACCCGGTTCATCTTATTCGGAAACCCAGTGGAATTCTCCAACTTGGCGTAGTCCAGAAATGTCTTGTAGCAGTGGCCGTGGTATTCCTGGACCACGACCATTCTCTTACGGTTACCAAACACCTGGTAGAACGTGCACAATGGAAAGAGAACATGTCTATTACGACCCCCCAGCAAGTGTTTTTCCCAAACCACCTCAATCTCAACCATACGTGACGTCATCGCCCTCAGCTTCTGTTGGTATCGGACAACATTTGCCATTTGCATCTCCGCAAGATGGTAGCCAAGGGTTCTGTTCTTACGGAAGCAGTCAGTCTGGTCTTAATTATTTTGTGTCACCCAGATGAGCATGGTAAAATGAACTTTGGAATAACAATTTTGTTAACCTGTCCGCAGTGCCTTCTTTGACATGCCACATCTCCAACTGAGGTCGTTATCGGAAACCAGCAATTGCGAAAAACTTTTGATTGCCTAATTGATGACTTATACAAGTATCTATTAAATATTGATTTTTTAAAAAAAAAGCAACTATTGAATCGTTTAATTATGAAATTAATTTATATTGATTTTTTTCAAGGTTAATGTATCTTCACTATACTGTACCTATTGATTTCAAAATATCGATAAGTTTGGATAATTTATTTTGCGTATCCTAAATGTAAGTATGCAAATTAAGGCTCATACACAAATTAAGGCTTATAGCTTTTAGGATTACAAAATTTTAAGCATTTGTGTGAAAGATATATATTTTATAATTATCGGTGTCTTTTAATTAAAATTTAGTTGTGTATGTAATAGCACCTTTGAAATTTAAAAATACAGAGTGATTCAAAACTTGCACACATTTTAAGACAAATACAGTACCGATGGTGTAACGTTATGATCACTCTGTATAAGATGCTGTTTCAATCGTCTGTTAGATTTTATTTTTAATTTTTTGTTTATATAATGATACGAAAAAAGTGAAAAAAGAACTGACAATTCTAGTGAATAAATAAATTATAATACACCTCTGTAATCTGTAAATAATTTATTGTGTGAGTTTAAAGCTTGTATGGTAATATACTATGTACATGGTTACGCTTTTAAGTATTTTTTGAGAACATTGGATCTTACGTATCTCATATTTTCTTACTTGGCAGCGTGAACAATATATTTTTATTTTAAATTTGAACACAAAATTTAAACAGCATTTAAAATCAATTGCCTTTGTATTATTTGAATAAAAATTAATTATGTGAATGATGTGAATATTTATTTCATACTTTTTTATAATGATTAACTGTTATTTGTCAACTAATTGATTATAAAGTTTTGAATAAACAATAGCCAAATTTAAACAACATGGGTAAAAAAAATGATTTTAAAATGTACACTAACCATAACTTTAGTGACTATATTTCATATACGACACATGCATAAAACAGTAATCCTCGTTTGAGAAAATCTTGCCACACTAAGCCCAATTCCCACTATCGCGATAACACAGCATTTTGGCTCGATATTTCCAGTGGTCACACAGGAAATCTCGAGCCAAAACGCCGCGTTACCGCGTTAGTGGGAATCGGGCTTAATATACCAGTAATCAGTTGATTGATGGGGACAGTTGATGGCACGCAGCAATTTGAATAATTCGTAATTTAATATCACTTGAAGCCTTCAACATGGTTTTCAACTGTTTCAAATCGTAGATGTCATTTTTAACCACGTTCCGTGTGTTGCAGAGGCTTGAAATTTGGTGCACAGATTAATCACGCGTGACAATTGAATCTCATCAAATTTTGAGGGATCAATGTTGTGTCAATTCTGAGCTATTGACACGTGAAGAGTCGTTTTTCAGGTAGAGTGTTGCTGATGCTGTGAACTGCGTTTTCGTTTCTTATTGTAAACATACATACAGTCCTGAACAGAGAGTAGGTTAGTGATGCCTTTTGACATGAGCCTACGAGTTTATAGGTGGCCTACTTTTGTTGGCCAACATATACTAGCTTCATCGACTGGGTTGTCTGCCCATATTAAAATCGTGTATTTAATACTGGTCACAAAAATACTTGAATAAGCAGTTTGAATGGAGCCTACGTTTCCCATCAGGCCTGGGCCTATTACCAGCTCTGCAAGGCTCTGCATACATACGTATGAAGGGCTTCGGGTAATTATAAGTCACATTTTGGAAATTGTTCAAGAGAGCCATTTTTAGTTTTAACAAATTCCATTATTATCATGGCTTTTCCAATATTTAAGAGCTCACGTTATAAAGTTCTATTTATTAAACACCCATTCCAACAATCGGATGATTCTTCAATGCTCTATGTTTTTCATTCATTGCAGAACATAAACGTTTGCGGCCTATTCATCTACTGTATATCATATTGCCTGTCAATAATTGAAAGGGGCCGAACAACAAAAGTGTGGCTTATTATATGTTACACATTTTCCAAAAATTGCATTTTGACATTAAGCTGCCCCCTCAGTACTATAGCTAGTTTTCACAAAAATGACAGCGTAATCCCTACATACAGGGTCAGTCCAAAAATTGGGTAAAACTTTCTTACGGAGAAAACGATACACGGGAGAAATGGCTTAAGTAATATACAGTACATTTTCTTATCCATAATGGATATTCATAGCCATGTTGATTTTCATATTCATTGTGGATTTTCATGTTCATTGTGGATTTTCATATTTATTATGCATATTCATATGAATATTCATATTCACTATGGATATGAATATCTATAACGAATATCCATATTTACTATGGATATGAATATCTATAATGAATATCCATTAATATCCATAAGTTGATATGGACAACCACAATGGATATGGATATAAATATGGACGAGAGATATGAATATCCAATGGATATGAATAAGAATATCCATAATGGATATGTACAACTTCTGGCAAAAAGTATTCGATATATTTTACCACAAACATTGATTTTCCTCATATATTGTTATAAGTTACTGTTATATATTGTTATATCGTTATTGTCATATATTGTTACAAGTGGTTAGGGTCCTTTTCTCTGGAGGCGCCGTTGATGGCGCTGCAATCCGGACAACATGCATCGCTAGGAAGTATGTGATGTGATCGAGCATCACTTCTAACTGAACCCTCTACAAACATCACCCCAGTCAAGTTAGTGATAGGGTGTTAGGTTAGAAGTGATGATCGGTCACATACTTCCTAGC
>JAQIWH010007347.1:0-11576 GCA_034695005.1 Cryptops parisi
TCGAGTAAGTGTTTGAGTTGTGTGTCGTCCGTGGCATAAAGTTTAATGTCGTCCATGTACATGAGATGAGAAAGTGTTTAGTATGTTGTGCCGTCACTTTTGAGCCTGAATCCATGTTTACTGTTATGAAGGGTTTGGCTCAGGAGGTTCAGAGCAAGGCAGAACCAGAGTGGACTCAGAGAGTCACCCTGGAAAATACCTCGCCTGACCGGAATGATGTTGGTGGTAACAGTGTCATGTGGTGTTCGTAGATGTAGTGTAGTGTGCCACTTTGTCATAATGGAGCGAAGGAAGTTTATAATCGTGGGGTGTATTTTGTGTAGCTCCAGTGTGTGTAGTAACCAGGAGTGCGGGACTGAGTCAAATGCTTTTTTGTAGTCAATGTACGCGATGTGTAGGTTCCTATTCTTAACGCGCGCCTGTCGCAGAACAACAAAGTCAATAAGGAGCTGTTCCTTGCATCCCCTGGAGTTTTTGCGGCAGCCTTTCTGGTGTTCAGTGATGGTGTGGTTTGTGTCACAGAAGAGTTGAATGCGAGAGGTAAGGCAGGAAGTGAGGAGTTTGTAGACGGTAAAAAGGCATGTGATTGGTCTGTATCTTGCAGGGTCTGCAGCGTTACTGTCTTTGGGTAGCATGTATGTAATTCCTTGCATGAGGTATGTAGGATTGTGTTCAGGGTGTGCGAGTATGTTATTGAAGGAATCCGCAAGCTTCTGGTGTAAACAGGTGAATCGCTTAAGCCAAAAGTTTTGGAGGTTATCTGGGCCAGGAGCTTTCCAGTTGTGTGCACGTGTTATGTTAGTATATATCCGAAACAATACTATATCCGAAACAAAATCTTGAAACTGAAAACTTAATCGAAACCCGGTTCGTAGCGTCGTACTGGGGCAACTAATTCAACTAGGCACGAAGACAGCTACTCAACATTATCTAAAAAATTGAATGGCCTACAAAATAAACAATACATGTTTAAAATAAAAAATATTAAACAAATACTACCTTTAACCGTCTTAAAGTTACGTAATCTACGATTGGCTCGACGTACTTTTTATTTGTCTAATATGGGTTAACTTACCATAAACAAAATACATATATAGGCTACATGCTCTGATACCCATATGCAGGATTTTCAGAAAAAGGGAAATGGTGCCAAAATAACATTATTTGCTTCACTAGCTATATGCTCGTCAACAATGACGGAAACATTTCAGCTCATGTTGCCTGGCAACATGAGGTCTGCAGCTGCAAAAACATTTTTGATTTCAGTGTGACAGACATATAAATATACAAACAAACAAACAAACAAACATACAGACCAAGCAAATTATATTGTTAGAGATTGCATACTATGTTTATAGAAGTACAGTGGAATCTGGTAATTGTAATCACTTTGGGACAAGTTTTATTTGATAACAATAGCTGGCTGTAAACATTGGATATAAATCATTAAACAGTGACTTGGGACTGACTGATAGTGATAGCAATAGCCAATTTATATCAATAGCCGGATTCCACAAAACATCCACGCTTGTGCAATTTTTATTCCGATATTCGCCATAGCAACAAAGTTATGGCAGTTTAACATCTGAAAATAAAGTCACTTTTGACATTCACGAAAACAGAGTATCGTAATGTTGGGTGCTTACTCTAATTTGGGCAAACCCAACACAAACCAAGGTAACAAGCAGAATTTACTTCAATCGTCTAATACCAATTTCTAGTGTCAATGTCTCACACTGATGGATAGAGACATTACAAACAAGACATGCCACTAGAGTTTGGGATTCGCGGTCTGTCCGAAACCGAGAACCGCGGTTCTTCAATGAAGAACCGGAACCGCAGAACCGTCGTTGAGAACCGCGGTTTTCGGTTCTCTAAGTTATAGTTATTACTACTTATAAATATGAAACTCCCCTTGTAAAAGTCATTTTACAACTTTTTTGAGAGTACCTTTTTTCGCGCAGCCATTGCGATCAAACTACAAAAGTCATAGAATCGCATTGAAAAGATATTAAATTTTTCTTTCATGTAATAAGTTTAGTTTTTGCCTACTTTAAGCGGTTCATAAGAAATCGTTCTTTGAACATTAGTGACCGATTGTTCGGCCCACCGTGTATCTAAAAAAAATAGCATGATCCCTTACCCTTCATACATCACAAAATCAAGTACAGTAAAACGTTGATTATCCGAACTCATTGGGGACAATAGGTGTTCCACAAAAAAAATTTGTTCGCATAATCGGACATTTCGCATAATCGGACAGTTCATGTGCTTATTTGGTATGAAAATAAACAAAAATAGTTTCCATGTTTACGTGTGCAGTATATTGTACGTTTATATTTTATTACTTACATGTTACATATGTATTACAAAACGTTTTAAAAGAGCATGAAGTTTTCTTGGCCTTTCAGTTATTGTCTTTCATGGATAACAATGTTCTCTTCCGCTTTAGCATTTTATTTAACCTTTAGCATTTATTTTTATTTATAATTAAAGTAAAATAAATATCAAAACACTACCCACTAAAATGTACAGTACAATCGGCACAAATTTAAGTGGAATCCTTGTACATCTACTCGATTACCGCTGTTCGGATAACCGGTCGTTCGCATAACCGACGTTCGGATAATCAACGTTCTACTGTACTGTAAATGTTTTCTTAAAAAAAAACAATAAAATTCAAGATTTTAGTTAATTTTTTTAATTAATTTTAATTTACATACTTTGCATTCCGTACTTGGTTGTGTAAGATATTTACTAATGATGCAATCGAGTTTTCATTCTTTCTTTTCAAAATCTGGAAAATTTAAAAGAAAACACAGTAGAGAACCGAAGAACCGCGGATATCCGCGGTTCTCGAAAATGAGAACCGAAGAACCGCGGTTCTCAAAAAGTTCGGTTCCCCCAAACTCTAATTTCCACTGAGCCTACATTGGAGGATGAGTGCTTTTTTTCTCAACAATATTTACAATTGGATCGTATAGTTTTTTAAGTATAAATTACTAATTTAAAATTGAATGGTAACTTTTGTAATTTTTGGGTTCATGGAAAACCATTCGTTAATTTGTTAACATAGTTAAAATGATCAAAATTTAATTTCTATAAATAATTTTAAAATGCACTTTCCGGTTTCCATACTCCGATGTTCAGCGAATGTTCGGATGTTGCCTGCTCAGTCTCAGCAAGGTCTATTGCCAGAACTACAGGTTGGGTTTTGCGTGAATTTCAATAAGAAAAAGACGCTCATACACACAGTTGTACATTTAAAGCAATTGTTTTATTCTAATAACTACTTCTATAATGGTTACTACGTCTAATAACTACTGCAATGTTACTACAAAAGAAACATTTTATTATAAAAATGTTTTTTATACAACTACCAAATTGAACATAGATGATATATCTTTTCACTGAGAGCCTAAATTCATAATTTTTATTTGACTGTTTTTTGCTTAATTCTTTATTCTTAGCCTAGCATTTGAGACCAGAGAGAACAATGTTTAAGACTCTACTCACTCATTGTAATTTGTTTCATCAAAAATATAATTAAGTCTAATCTGTCTTGCATAAATTCAAACAGTTTTTCTGATGATCTTCTTTTCTCTTTGACGATGGTCAAAGTAGGTAGTCGTCTTACACACAGGTATCTCTTTTCCACTTGGCTGAAGTCATGCTGAAGATAATTGTTTGTAAGCATCCAGCTGAAGTGTGAAGTGTTCCAGGCTGAACCAAAGTTCATTGAGGAGTGATGTTAATCAGGCAAGGAGTGGAAATCTGATAGTTCACTGACCACCACTCCCGAAATTAGAGCTGGTCATGCCCTTATGTAGTTAAAGGATCCCCAATGTCCTTATAGTAGAATTTGTTGATGATGTCAATTTTAAGATGTCTGATTGGTCCTTTCTTCCTTTTCACGGTAGATATCGACAAGTTGGACATCTCTAGACTTGTTGAAACTTTGCCAACAACAGTCAGAACCCATGCAAGACCTTTTAACCTACCACATAAACCTGTCAATTTTTTGCTTGTGCACAATCCTTTCTCTGCTTTTGTCTATGACTAATTTTCACTTATGATTTTTTAAATTATTTAAAATTTTGATATTAATCCAATCTTTTTTCTGGTTTTACAGAAGAAATCATCATAAAGGCCATCCGGCCTTTGAAGACTAATTAGCCGGGTGGCCATGCTAATTTATTTCATTTAAGTATATGAATCATTTTTGTAATTAAAATCATGTTCATCCTCTCTCTATCTCAGACTGGACTGATTACCCACAATACATACACAAATACATTTTGTTTGTCTTTCACTCTTTAGACTCTTCAGTAAGGTAAGTAAATACTACACACTACAGTGAAGATACAAAGTTCTACATGCTACAAGTTAATACATAAAAAACATACTGAATAGTATTTTTAATACATAACAATGTAATTGGTTATTGGTTATCTACTAAAATAAAATACAATGAACATCCTCCTACTCCTCCTCCTTTGACCCACTTTTTGAATTCAAAACATTTTGCCGCCTTCCATCTTGGTAATTTTTACTAATCACACACTCTTTAATCCAATTTACTCTTACCAATCCCACAGGTTTGAGAGTCAATGTTAATGCCAATTTTCTCTATAAAATTTTAAACTATTAATTTTGACAATTTTTTTCAAGTTTTACACAATCGGCCTTTTCATCAAATATCCCAACGATACAAAAAAAAATTTCTAATTTGACACAAATAAGAAATTTTACAGAAAACAAAATTGGAAAAATTCGAATTACATTAATTAATTCTCTGCGCATTTAATACGTATCCCCGGTTGTTACTAAAATTTTATATAATTATATTCAATTTACTCAAATTTATTTATTTCTTCAATAAACTATAATAACCTTTTCTTTCCACCCAAGATTCTCCCAATAACATAATTCCTATGATGGATGTTCCAAGAAAAACAATCACCACAGGGATTCGCTATTTTTCCTTTTAATTTTGAATTATCCTTCCCAATTTTCTTTATAATATTAAGTTTTTAATTTTTATGCTTTTTTGGATTTTCCTTATCTGACATATTTCACAATACGCCAGCAAGAAGTTCCAAAAGTAATTGATTTTAACTATAAACAATAATCACAAACCGTCCAATATTTTAATTAATGAATTTCATAAGTCGTACAATTTTTCCCAAAAATATATAAAACACCACAAACACAAAATTTACTTCTTCCTGTACTTCATTGTAAATGCTAAAACTGTGGTTACTCTCAGTTGCGTTTATCACACTGATAGTTGACCATTTTCATAATAATTTATTTGCTCATAACTAGGGCCCGGATGTTTATGCATTTGCATAGATGCATATGCAATTGCATATTTTGGGTACTTTTTCAAATCGATGCATATTTCAGTCACTTTTCTAATAAATGCATATTTCTGTGATTTTAATGTTTTATTGCATATTTACAAGATTTTTGGGAGATATTTTCATGTCAAAGTAAATTTATATATCAATTAGGGAGACCTAAGCTAACCTGATAACCTGTTTTCAATACCATCTAGAATTTTAGCAATAAGAAAATTACATGGGTTTTACAGATTGTTCAGTTGAGTGTTTGTCTTTTTCATCGTCAGTTGACGAGTTTGTCTCCTCTAGTCGCTTTCTAATGGAAATAAGGTATGTGCATTTTCCACTGGGTAACCTTTGGGTAAAATGCCTTTCCAGAATTTAGCTAGACATTTGTCTGTAGTAATGTCATCTTCGCTGTTGGAATCACTTGATTCTTCATCTTCTTCTGATGAGAAAGAAAGTACACAAAGACCATTCCCAGATTTAAAATTTTGTTTTTCTAATTGTGCAATCAAATTCTCATAATACTCGTCTGAATCGCTGTAAATTTTTGTTGGGCTGCACTCATTGTTAGGTTCTTTTGTCTTTTGGCTTGATTGATTGTGATTTTGCTTAGAATTCGATTTTGGTTTTAAGGAAGCGTTTCCTACTCCTACTGCGTTTACACATTTCAAGTTGTTCCTGGTAACAACTGTATTTTTATCAGACTCGGAAATTGGTTTTGCTTCTTTTTTAGGGTTATATGTAACAATTCCATTTTCTATTGTCACGTCATGTTCAATAAAAAAGTCTATTCCTAAAATGCAAGTGTAAATTTTTTCATCCTCCACATTATCCAGGATCAGGAATTGATGAGTGAATTGCTTATTCATAACAGTTAAATCTATCATGCAGCTACCTATTACTCCCGCTGATTTTGTACCGATACCTGTTATTTGCACTATGTCTTCTGTTTTCAATTTTGTATTTTTCCTGATACGGTTGTATGTTCTCACACTCAATACTGACTTTTCAGAACCTGTATCAAATAACATTTTTACCGGGACATTATACATATTTCCTTGGTAAATGGGCAATTTGCATTTCTGCTGTTCTTGATTCGTTTCTTTCTTAACTAGAGGGGCTGACCGATAACTGATTATAGACATCACTTGACTTTGTTGAATTGGGTTTTTATTTGGGCGATTCCAGCAGTTATTGTTTTATGTCCCCAAATATTACAAAAGTAACACCTTCTATTGTAACACCAAAACTTGGTTGCCACTTCTAGTGAAAAACTCAGAGGTTATAACGAACGCAAAAAACAACAACACTTACGCAACTTGTCACTTCACGCTTGAGTATATGAAACTCGCTGGGACACTCATAAGAAGAACTGAAGCATAAACTAAAGAGTAACTCTAGACTAATAGACTAACTCTTGTCTATGACTGAAGTATGCAACTTTGCAGCCTCCTGGACTAGAACGTCTTCCAACAACTTTCCTTTTGCACAGGATCACATTCACTATAGTCCAATTTGTCCGAATGAAAATTACAATTAACACCACTTAGACGAATTTACTAAGTTGAGAAATTTTGAAACAAGAAGTTAGAATGGAAGTAGAAGCTCAAAGGAATCTCCTCCTCCAGCAAATTGTCTTCTTATAGATTCCTAAACCCAGACTGCCCATTTGGATTCTGAGTTCGGCAATTCGCCAACGCGACGCTTTGAAAGTGCTGAAAGCCAATGATGATTAACCTCTCCCTAGGGGTCAGGCCAACCGCACTTTCTCTGGACCTTCCCACTGCTGACACCAAACTTTTAATTTTTGAACTTTGAGAAATTTTGCTAAACTAATTGTTTTTTGACTATATTTTTACTATGACTTTGAAGAATATCAATTTTGTTTACTAATTACTTAATTTTAATTTACTTTTACAGATGAAGAAAACTAGTCACCAGTAGCTGTTTTTTTTTGTTGCTTTAACAATTAATTAAATGAAACCTGTTTTGTAACTTGTACACCTTTGAATGTCTGAATTTTCTTTTTATAATTAATACTTGTTTATGATAACCTTTTAAATTTTCCTTTCTAAACAACTGAATGCACCCTCAAATAGCTTTTTACCAATGAAGCTTTGCAGCTCTTTCCACCATTGATTTAAACTGATTTACAACACTAAAGAAGTTTGATTCAACTATAATAACAGGCATTTAACCTTTTTATAACTTTTTAATACAAAAATCCAACTACGAAATTTGACTATTAATTTTGAAACTCCTTTAATAATTTCACAAGTTATATCAAATGAAAGATAAGAATTTTCTAAGAACTTTGATGTAGCTTTTATACTTTTAAACTTGACTTTACTAATTTTAATTTTACTTTAAAATTTGGAGTTTTATAAATCAATTAGTGGAAAGACTGTTTAAAACGGAACATTTTCCCAGAATTCAAGAACTTTTCAAGTTGGGGGAGAAACCTTTTGTCCACTCTAAATTTCAACCAGATGTTGGCTCGAACAAGCCTGTGTCAAAAAGAGAGGGTGGAGGAAAAAGCAGAAGGGGAAAAAGATTTTTTCTTCCACGTTGGGATGTTTACCAGACCCCAATCAGAGACAGTTGATTTATCAGAGAAAATCGGAGAAAATCAATCAGAGAAAATCGATGTATGTATCGATATTTCTTGAAAGTATCGAATTATAAATTGATTCAAATTAATCACGATTGAGTTAACGATGAGTTAAATTATGACATATTATCCTAGTCTAATATGTCATGGTTAAACTATGTCTCTCCAGACCAAACTGTCAATAGACGGCGCTGTTTGGCCCCATGCGAATCCTATGGCTGTTTATTTTATGTTTTTCCTAACTGCAGCCTAGAACTGCATTTATTATAATCATAATTTTGACATCGTTTGATTGAGCATAAAATTCTGTATCTCGGTGTTGTTGAAATTTTTTAATAATTATTTTAATTAAGCTGAAAACAAAGTTTGAAAATAAATGTATCTAATGTTGTAAAAACTGAAGTTATTGGCCAAAATTAAAAAATAAAACACTTTTTCTCACTAAATTTGACATGTTGGATTCGATGGTCACCTTAATTCATTAAAATTCCAACATTTTATATGCTAATTAAAATAAAAATGACCCTACCCTAATAAAATGTCTGGCAAAGCAGGACATGCATGGACTCCCACCTAATGACTCTCAGCTGGAGGATTACTGACTCCCGCCGCACCCACCCCAGGGACAAGGGGTTGTTTTCAATAGAAGTTTTTTTAGAAGAAAAAAATAAGAAAAAACATACAAACTAGAAAGTGTACAAGTTGGATAAAAAATACTTTTTTTAAGAATACGCTTTATGTTGTCATATTTCAATTGATGTTTATAATTGACAACAATGTTTTACCATTGTGGTAATGTATGTAAGTTTTTATTAAGGTTTCAACTGATAACAAAAAGATACAGTTTTTAAAAATTAATGCTATTTTATTCTATAAATGAAAAAAAGATATCATTAATATAAATATCATGTTGCCATTAGAAAAATGTTCTTCACAAACAGTGAAGACTACTCCCACTTATTATGTAAGTTTCAAGTAGATCCATTTTCGATTTCTGCAGTTTTGGCAAATTTCGATTTATGCGAATTTCAAGTTATTCGATTTATGCGGTTTTTGATCTTCGAGTATTCAATTTTAACAAGTTTTGAAAAAAATTCCATTTTTGATTCGATTTATGCGAATTTTGTTACAGTGGACTTATGCGGTTTTCGATTTATGCGGTTGTGATTTTTATTTTACAGTATTTATTTTATTATTCGACCAAAGTAGTCCGACCGAAACAGTATATTATTATAAACGTCTGTAGACGCCTCAATTTCTTTCAAATACGTTGAATTTCCTGCTCATTCACACACAACCTCACAAAGTCACAAGTGAAGCTAATATGAAAAATGTTGTAAAAAGGAGTGTCAAGCCCAACCTAAGCTGTGTTGTAATAAAATAAAATACCCATCATTCTCGTGTTTTCATACCACCAATCAGTGGTCCAGTAGGAAATGATAATACTGTAAAGTACTAGCAAACTGGGACAAGAAATTCAGTTCACGGTTCGTTTCTGAACATTCTACACCTCACGGTCCATTTTTAAACATTTTACACCTCTCTATTTCTGAATAAAAATGGCTCCACAACCTTTGAGCGCAAAATGTGTTTATGCATCTAAACGCCGCAAAGGATCTCGTTCTGGACATAAGCTACAGCAGTATTGGAAAAAAAGACGTGGTGCAGAACTAGAACAGTTACCAGTAGAAAAGTGAGTTTTTTGATACCGTACATTTTCATTACACCGAGGCACTGTTTGTATAAAATGCCATTCTGATGTCTGACACTTTATTCCAGTTCACCGGTACACTTAGACTCTTCAGTAGCGACTGCATCAGCTGTTTCTGTTGAAGATGTTGGGTCATCATTTTCTGCCACTGAATCTACAACTATGATGCTAAATCTTGAACACCATGAAGACAGTTTAGAATCGTTACATTGTATTCAAGAGAATGAACGCATTGAATCACCTGTACCTTCAAGTCGACGTATAATTGATTTATGCACCTTCGTCGCTGAAATCAGAAATGTTGAAAAACACTCAAAGCTCTGTGAATTTGGAGGAAGTTTAGTGCATGTGCAAACTGTGAACATTGGAATGGCATCTACACTTATTTACAAATGTTCCAAGGTGCTATGTTCCAGTTCCAAAAGGATCCAGACAGCAAATTCCGAATCTATGCATTTTGATGCAGCAAAAGGTGCATTGTCTATTGGAATAGGACACAACCAATCTGAGGAATACCATGCAAACTTGCAACTTCCATTTATATGTGCTCCAACCTACCAAAAGTATGAGAAAGCCTGTGGTGATTTTTTGAAACTGGTTAAGTTGGATGACATAACCAGTGCCATCAAACAAGAAAAAAAATTAGCAGGTGCCTGTGATTCAATTACAAAAATCACAGTAGTAATATATGGTGGTTGGTGCAAGCGTTCTTACGGACATGGCTACAATGCCAACAGTGGGAACGCTGTGATAATTGGATGGAAAACCAAAAAAGTATTGTTTGCAAGTGTGAGGAACAAAGTGTGTATCACCTGTCAACTTGCAGCTGGAAATGACGAAAATACAAAACCTCACATTTGCAACTGTAATTGGAAATCGTCGTCTACTGGGATGGAAACTGATATTATTATCGATGGCATGAACTGGCTTTTCAAAGAGCACCAGATCGTATGCAACAAAATTGTAAGCGATGGAGACTCGTCTTGAAGTGATCACCATATTTTTAAAGTTATCATCACCCCTTTTTATTTTTTCTGTGTATTTGGGGGGAGGGCGCTCCTTCTGGTTCCTCAAACATTCTTGAATCTTTAGAAGAAGGGAGTGTCCCTTCGGACCAGAGCTAGTTCCTCGCCACCCAGGCGCCGGCCAAGGGCACTCCTGCGTGGGTGGCGGAGGGACCGTCCGCCTTGTTGACTTTTGTGCTCGGCAACCCCTCAGAAGGGAAGTGGAACGTTCGAGGAAAAGGGAGTGGACGGAGAAGAAGAAGAGAGAGGAGTTGACCAGCGGGGACGACAACAAGAGAACATGTAGGGGAGTTTGAAAGGAACACCTTTTTCCCACTTTTCCGATCGAATTGGAACGTATGGGATCCCGCTACACTGTTTGTTGACTTGTAAAAGTATCTTGTATTCAACCCCCATAGGTGAAGAAAATTGCACAGAAATATAAAACAGTCAAAGTTCAATTTCACGAGCTGAACACCAAAGTGACACAACAGCCAGCGCCAACATTGTAGATTCTGAGCATTCTACACCTCACGGTCCATTTTTAAACATTTTACACCTCTCTGTTTCTGAATAAAAATGGCTCCACAACCTTTGAGCGCAAAATGTGTTTATGCATCTAAACGCTGCAAAAGATCTCATTCTGGACATAAGCTACAGCAGTATTGGAAAAAAAGACGTGTGCAGAACTAGAACAGTTACCAGTAGAAAAGTGAGTTTTATGATACCGTACATTTTCATTACACCGATGCACTGTTTGTATAAAATGCAATTCTGATGTCTGAAACTTTATTCTAGTTCACTAGAATAACACTTAGACTGACACTTAGACTCTTCAGTAGCGACTGCATCAGCTGTTTCTGTTGAAGATGTTGGGTCATTTTCTGCCACTGAATCTA
>JAQIWH010007348.1:0-11573 GCA_034695005.1 Cryptops parisi
CTATTAAATAAAATAATCCTTATACCCGATCGACGAAAATTCGCAAACCGCAGTTGATAACTCATGTTTGTAGTTCATATTAAATAATTACTATTATTAAACATTACTTAAACCATTAACTGAGTTAAAACAAACAAGATCACTATTGAAAAGTCTTTTCCACAGACATTGTCTTTTAAGACGTTTTCCAACGAAACGAGTTACAATTTAGAGAACGTCCATTGTTTCAGCTCCAAACAACATAAAACGGAGTTTGTTGTACAAAACCAGGAAGTTTTAACTTTCCCAGATTTTCAAAGAGAAAAAAAATAACAAGTGGAAGTAAAATTTATACGTGATCAGTTTCCTGTAAATGGGGTGCAGGAAACTCGTTCTCGTTTTTCGATGCATTGTTTCGAATAGGGAATCGAAAGGACATTTCAACTCTTCTTCCGGAACACTGTCGTGGAACAACAGTGAAACCAAGTTTTAGAAATTTACACACACACACACACTCCCCCAAAAAAGAGTCTGTCGAGCAGAATAGAAAAGTAGGCGACATTTTGGGTGCAAACGACCTAAAAGGGTGATGATGAATGTCAGACCTTTGCAAAAACAAACTCATCCATCAGACGACTCCCAATCATTGAACGACGAATACTTTTTTTTTATCTTTTTATTATTATTTTTTTTTATGTTTGTTCTCTTCCTGAAACACAACTTTTTCAAAAATAAAAGGAGGAAGAAGAAAAAAAATGGTGGTAGTGGAAGTTTTGTTGGAGGCAAAAGAGATGCCAACTGATTTATTTCGCGCGTATTCAAAGCGACGCGATTCTTATTGGAACGAAGAGAAAATAAGTTTCTCACGAGTTGGCAACGTAGGATGAGATTTGTCGCTTCCAGTCAATGTTGAAATGCAGGATGTCGTTTCGCTCCGTAGTCAACGCTGAAACATGTGTTTTATGTATGTATATATATAGAAATATACTGTTGTATATGTACATACAGGGTGAGTCATTCATCGCGACACAACCAAATATTATGAAAACATGTGACGAACAAACGTGTTAGACTAACATAGGCTTATGCAATTATGATAATTTCATAGGCCTATTATCTTATAATCGTTGTAGGTATGCAAATGAGTATGCATTTACGGATCCATGGTTATATACATTGTATTTGTTTTGTTTTGATGCGCATCATCTGTGATTAAGATTCTACTGGATGTTTTTAGGAACACCCTGTATAATTACGGTGACCGTGCGTCCTTCATTTCAGAGGACAATCCTTTATTTCACTTAGCCTTTACTTATTTTTATTTGTCTTCTATTTTCTCGATTTTGTCCTCTGTTGTCGTTTATTTTATTTCCTCGTAATTACTGTGACGTGATGAACAAATCAAAAAACTTGATATACGCTATTTGCATAAATCAAATTTGTCAATAATCTAAAATGGAACTACAGTCTCAAAACTCGCATAAATCGAATTATTCAAAAATCGCATAAATCTAAATTTGTATAAATTAAAATTCGCTTAAATCGAAACTTGCAGAAATAAAAATAGAATTTTACTCAAAACTTGCATAAATTGAATATTTAGTAACTGAAAAATCGCATAAAACATATTTTTAAAAAAGCATTTCTGCTTATACTTTATTCTCGACATGCAAACTATGATCAACATATGTACTTGTATAGTAGATGATTAAATGTAAATTCAACTAAGAAAATACTTTTATGTTTTAAGACATGTTTGTAAATTTAACTAAGAAAAATAACATGTTTGTATATAGACTTTTGATGCTTAGCATCTGTGGTTAAAGTTTGACTACATCTTTTAAAAACGTTTTTGGCGTATAGGGCCAAATGTATATAAGTTTCAACATTTTGGTTTATCCGATTTCATTTATCGTTGAATAAAAAACAAATCTAGCGTTTTGAACAGAATCACTTGGAGAAATAACATTCACGATATTCCCATGTTTTGTGTAATTTTTTTTTTTTTGTATTTTTAAATTTTTTTTGTATTTTTATTTTATTTTTTAAATATTTTTTTGCAAACTCGACCACATTTGACGACGAGTGTAGAAAAGGGTGACATTGAGTGGAAGCTGTGTTTTCTTCCAGGTGGGCGGGCACGATACTTCCGCTTGGTGAGGTTTTTCCACGCAGGGTGTGTGTCATAGGAATAAGACGGGGGGAAGTGGTGGGGGTGAAACGTAGGGGGTGGGGGTGAGATGAAAAAAATAGCCCTCCGTTTGCTTCTTTGTCGAAGGTAAGCTCTCGTGTCAGGCGGGTGGCTTTAAGATCTCTTTCTCTCTCCATTTTGTTTTTTCTTTCTTCATCATCATCATCATCATCTTACGAAGCTAACCTAGGAAAAGGCGCCACCCACACACACACACACACACACACACACACACTCTCTCACACTAAGAGTACCCCCATCTATTTCCAAGGCGCGAGATTTATACCCGCGTAACCATTAACTAAGACGAATGAGGTTGCACGAACCTCCGTAAAAATTAACCGCCATTTAATTTTTAATTACTGGCTTTCACAGATCGCCTAACGATGGGTAAGGTGCACGCGGGGGTTGTACTTGAATGATGGGAAACTCACGATGGGGGCGGAGTATAAGACGAAGGAATAGAGGGGGTAAAGTGAGAAGAAGAAGAAGAAGAAGAAGAAAAAAGAGAAAAGATGGAGGTGAAAGAAGCGTCTGTTTGCTGCAGGAACGTTGGTGATGAAAATGATCAAAAAAAAATAATTAAGATGACAAGTTTTGAAAAAATAAATGGATTATCATCATCAGTAGATTAAAAATCGGAGGTTAACTTTTATCTTTTTAATGCGCTTCATATTAGCTTCACTTGTGAGTTTGTGAGTGATTGAGTGAACTGGGAATTGAACGTATATTGGCGTCTACAAGTGTTTTATGAGAATATAGTGTACAGTCCAATTTACCAAAAAATCGCATAAAGTGAAAATCGAATAAAGTAAAAACCGCATTAAGAAAAGTAATAACCGCATAAATCGAAAATTGAATCGAAAATTACATAAACCGAAAATGGAATTACCCAACATAAATCGAATGCCTAATTACTCAAAAATTGCACAAATTTTATATTTGCATAAAACGAAACAACATAACTTGCAGAAATGCAAAATGGAATTATCCCTCAAAGATCGCATAAATCGAAATTCGCATAAATCAAATGTACCAAAAAATCGCCTTAAACAAGAACCGCATAAATGGAAAACTGCACGAGTCGATTGTAGCAATAAAAATCGCATAAACTGAATCAAAAATTACTTTTGAAAGCTTTTCTGCATTGCACTGATTGTTTTCAATTCAATTTAATTCAATTTATTGCACATCCCACACAGCCAGTGCCAACTCGTTTTTATTAGGCTTCCCTGCATAGCAACTGCGGTGCTTTGTTGTTGAGCTTTCCTGTATAACAATTGCGGTGCTTTATGTTAGGCTTTTCTGCATAGGCTTTGGCGGTGCTTTTGGGTTGGCTTTTCTGCATAGACTTTGGCGGTGCTTTTGAGATGGCTTTCCTACATTACAGTCGGGTTGTTTTTCAGTTGGGCTTTCCTGCAAAACATTTGATTGACTGCTTTCGTTTTTTTCTTACAGTATGTATTATTTGACTTACATTTCATACGTCACAATTAGCGATTAGCATAGCTTTGTTTATATTTTAATGGCATCGTCATCAAAAAATTAATCAAAATTATAAAATTATTCATTAATGATTCGTTGTATAGGGTGTCCATAACGTACCATTACAACTTCAATACCATACGAAAGTTGTAGTGACAGTTTATGGACACCTTGTATAATATGACATAACTGTTTATATTGTATATTTACTTTTCTCGTACATAATAATGAACTTCTATCTTGTACGTATTAATATTATAACAGGTTTAGTTAATTTTCAGATTAATTACTATACATGAGTATTACTTGTGTCTATTGGTTAGTTCATTTGTTAGAAAGAGTTCTCGACTTATTTAGTTTTCATTGTTTTAAATCAGTTGTAATTTAATTCGTTCATTTTTACTTGTGTTAACTATTTTTCTTATCGTTTTATTTCAATTTTAAAATTTTCACATTGCATCATAAAACTTTTCCTGAAAACTTTTGCAAAAGTTCACGAATCGTTAAAACTTTTCTTACATCGCTATCTACTCTATATCTGTCCGTTGTGGGTCACTTGTTGCTCATCGCGCATGCGCTGTTTGAGACTTTGAGCCATGTGTGATGATGAAACTACGTTTTAATGGCTTTATGTTGCAAAGCTATAACTCGTAAAAAAACAACAACAAAACAACCAAAATTAAACAACTATTTCTTCACAACGTTTCTTTTTTTTTACGAAAAATAATCAAAGAAAAGAAAGTAAACACATGAATAACCACACAAACACACAAAAAAAAGAGAGAATCATGAAGAAGACGTCGAGTGATTTCCGAAAAAAAGAAAATGAATTCCCTTCGGAGAGTAGCAGTAGCAGCCAATCATGCGCTTCAAAAGCGAGGCGTGTCGCAGAAAATGGCGGCGATAAATGTCAGCGATAGGCACCCGTGAACACGTGACCCCTTGCTAACCATCCGTGGCCAAACTGGGGGTTGTCGTTTCCGGCAGAGTGGCACTAAAATGGGGGAGCTAGGGGGGGACACATACTCACACTCTCACACTCACATTCACTCTCTCTCTCTCTCTCTCGGTAGAGGAAAAGATAAGAGCGAGCAATAAACGGCGAGCTGTGTGATGATTGGGACGATTGCAATACAACGAGGGCTGAGAGATAACATGTCGAGGCATGCAGCCTCTGGCCCCGAGCGAGAAGCTTACACACGCAAAATGCATATACAGTATGATGCACATAACGCGACAACATAAACTCGCACCCGACCAACCAACCAACAACTGTGCTATATACGCTTTCTTGTTTTGTGTGCAATTCCCCCCCCCCCTCACCAATTTTGAGGGGGTTGCCGAAAGTGACACCCTGGCGAGCAGTAACCCTACCCCCCTTGTCTCTCTTTCTATTCTTTGCAAAGTTGTACGGGGTGGATGTTTGTTGGGAGGAGTGTTGGAGTTTTGTTTAGGAAGTCGATGATGATGATGAGGATGATGGTGAAGATGACGTCACGCAAAAGTTGAAACGTATCTGCGCGCTGGATCGAGATTTACAAGGCTATTTAGTGGTTGGAATTAGTGTTAAGCGAGGGAATCTGAATGATGGCTTTAAGTTGGCGAGATCCCTGCGGGGGGTTTGGCTTTAGCTTCTGCGCCATTTTGGGTCGATTAGGACGAGAAGAACGGAAGTTGTCATCAATTAAAACACACACAAGTATGGTTGACAGTCGGTCTAATGATGGAAATAACGAGGTTTCTGTATTTTTTGTTTTTTTGTATTTGAATACAACCTTTTGAAGCCAATAGCTGTACCAAATATAGGTAACGTTTTTTTAGCGAGCCCTAATTGATTTGTTTTGCGTAAAAACAAATCAATAATGACGTCATCTTACGTAACGATTACGCAAACTTTTCTTTACGTGGTTTTTTGTTCCATGCAATAAATAATCTTACCATGTTTGAGTTGTATAATTCTGATTTCAAAAATTGTTTTAAAAATAATATCGTATATTATGATTAATGAAAACGATTATACTGTACATATATTTTTAAATAGGTACAAAAAAGTATGTTTTTGTATAAATTTGTGTGTTGGAAAATAGAAACTGTATGAACTATGCGATACTTTTAATGGTTTCTAACATTGCGATTGTTTCCATTTGAGATTTTTAAGGAACATCGTTGATAATGTTAGGAAATTTGAATCTGAATCAACCATAGGCCTACTTCACGCGCTACAGCATGGGTTACGGTTTAGTATTGTAACATATGTAAATCTTGAAATGTGAATTTGAACATAGGCATTAATTTTTTTTTACAAGAATAAACCGAGTTTATTCATCATGATATAACTAAGCAACCCGTGCTATATCACGTGACGATATTGTTTTCTTTGTTGACACTCGCGTCGTTATGGTTTTTCTTGAGTGCTATGTTTGGTCTCCTGAACAATTTCAAAAAATGTGGCTTATCATTATATTACCGGAATCCTTTCAGTTTCAACACGTCGCGCGAGCTGTACCTAACGAGACAGATAGATTTATTCAAAGTTGTGGAATTTTATGTCGAATCAAGTTGTTGTTGCGAGCATGTTGTTGTTGTTGTTGCGAGTGTGTAAAATGTTGTTTGAAAATTGGTAACATTATAGCGGGAGTTCATTAGAACTCATCCGCAGTAGTGATTTGTTAGGCTGTGATTTGTTTCTGTCAAGTTACGCCGAGGGCTTCGGGATTTGTGACGAAAAGGGATCCCCCGCTGATCCGTTGTTTTGAAACAGGTGGATTTGGTTAAAATGGCGATTTGATGAACGATTCTTTTCCACACATACTCCTCCCCTTAGAAAAACAAAAATTTAAAAATAAAAAACATTTTTGAGATTAATTCCCTCTCCTTCACCTTAAGTCTTAAACAGAAACTTTAATTAAAAGTTACCCCCACTAAATTTTGAACAATGTCCACCTTACGTTAGAAAAGAAAAAACATTGTACACGTAACACAACGCAGTTTTAATCCAACCTCGGACAGTGAATCAAACGGAAATAAAACTTACTGCGAATGATAAGTGTCAAGTGGCATTAAAAAGTGGACGGGTGGGAAGTATCCCGCTGTTTGCAACCGCTAAAATGGCGACAGTGGTGAATGAGTAGACTGGCCGCCCACGGCAACAGGTCGCCATGAATTTTCCTAGTTATTACCCAACTTTTCTGGTTTAAAACCCTCTCTTACAAAAATCTCCTCCTTTTTTTATATATACATATACATACAGTATAATTACAACTCCCAATCAGCGTTAGACAAACTTCCACTTGGTGTTTGGTTATTATCTACTGAATTGTCGTTTCGTCACTTAACATTTTTTAACAACAATAAAAACAGTCGACTATTGTTATTTATAATGTGTGTGTATATATGTGTGTGTTATATATATATATGTATATATATAAATGTGAAGTTGGGTATAACGAGGTTTCCAAATTGTGTTCCTGTCTCGGTGAAGAGGCTCCTGCTCGGGGATATTGATGACAAAAATATCCCCGGATTAAGAGCGCCACAAATAATTACCTCTAATATCGCCGCAGCAAGCACTCCATTATTTTCTTCTCTCACACTAGTAGTGTGTGTGGACCGATTATTTAAGCGTTGTGTTGCCTTTTAGACAAGGAAGAGTTTTAGAGGGGGTTCATGTTGTTCCTTGAGTGCGTGTGTACATGCATACGTCTTCGTCGCTAGATTGCTGTGTGTGCTAAGCTAGCGCATCCGCTGCAAAACTGGCATTAACCTTTTGACCCGAAAGCGAGCTGAGACATTCATTCACTACTTGTAAACACAGATGTTATGATGAACTGAGTGAAAGTTGTTTGGAGGGGGGGGGGGTAGTTTATTACAACCCTTCATCAATAAGAATTTTTGTCCCGAGTCGGTTTTTTATGGGGGGTATTATTTAAAACAGATTATGGTGATTTGTAACTTGGTTTCCAACTAAAATCTTGCTTATTTATATATTTACAGTATCTAT
Source organism: Cryptops parisi (assembly GCA_034695005.1). Classification (NCBI taxonomy): domain Eukaryota; kingdom Metazoa; phylum Arthropoda; class Chilopoda; order Scolopendromorpha; family Cryptopidae; genus Cryptops; species Cryptops parisi. Next base: position 7,656 of record JAQIWH010007348.1, read on the forward strand.
AGGGTGAGTCAAAAGTACAATTTTAAGGGAAATACTAGAAAGGTTGTTATAATGAAGATGTTGAGTTTGGAATATACAGTGGAATCCGGTTATTATGATCACTTTAGGACCGGTGCTTTTTGATAACAATAGCCGGATGATAACATTAAACAATGAAAATTAAACTGTGTTGCGGCCGACTGATGATAACAATAGCCGATTGATAATATTGTGCGTGATTATAATAACCGGATTCCAATGTAATAGCATCTTGATCGGAGTTCCTTACAATGGTGATATATTTTCACTGACCTTGAAATTAAATTTCAAGGTCATCGCATTGGTACATTGGATAGTATGAGTCGTAGCTGCCAAGTCATATTTAGAAAGTTGTAACCGGTGGTCTATTTAGTCATACTCAAGTGTTGTTTTATTTATTTCCAACAATTTAACCAACATAAAAATAGGAACAAATAGGGTACCTAAAAACTTCCAGCATAGCTTCGGAGTATTGCAGTGTAGTGATTTTAATGACCTCAGTGCATTGCAATACATTAAACGAGTATTGCCTTGGAACCGTGCGATGGGCTCCCCTGTATATTAGGAATAATATTAGGAGTATAAGTAATCATTGTATCGTAATTAAATACACGACATCCTCGTTTTATGCGAGTCTTGTTGTGTCTGATTTCACTAATATGCGACTAAAAGAATCCTCTCAGACACGTGTTAGGTGAGAAAATTTTGCTACCTTGCAGTTTTGTGCATCGAAAACCTAACGTAAATTTATAATAATGAAAAAAGTCGCATATATCGAATTTCTCATAAAGTACCGGTAGCAAGACTTTCGGTTTGTCACTTCGATACCCGAGTACAAGTGTCAATCCAAAGTTGTTTGTTGTTTTATTTTATGAACATTTATATACAGTACATGTAATTGCAAATTTATGCAACTCATATATAACTTATTCCTCGCACAAATCGAGGACTTCTTTTATAATCATTTAATCAAACTAAATCCCTATTAACTTTATATAGTGTTCATAGAACTATGCAGATCGGTATTTATCGCATAAATCGAGGACCTCTTTTACAATCAAAATAAATTCACGCTTAACCTATATAATGTCAATAGAACTATGCAGATCAATGAAAGTATATAACTACAGAAACATTAAGTCACTCCAAATTTGTTAATCGAACCATTGCTAACCGAATCCACACTAAATATACGGTATATATTAATTTAAACAACATTTTTCAATTTGTTGATAACTTTTGCAAAATGTCTATAAAACACCAGTGAAAAACCCGTCAATCGACGGACACCTAGCGCCATCTGGTGAAACCGTTGAAAAACCGTTTAGATTTTGAGAAATTGAATTTAATTTGAATTTTTGAATTGAGCCAATGATAGATAGACAGATTTACATTAGCAAATTATTATAGTATAGATAATGTGAAAATTTGTAAAAAATAGTGTAAATGAACCTGATAATCTACGGTGATGAACTATCAGGTACCCTTGGAAGAATATCAGTGATAATCTACCAAATCAACGATTATGTAATCAACCGCTAGATGACATCCCAATCTATGTATTTAAACTCAACAAAAAATTCTTAATTTTCGCTTTATTAAGAAAATGCATTAGTTAGCAAATTATAAAAAAACAAAATTATAATTTTTAATGAAAATCGTTATTTAAGGAGGTGTCGTTTGATACTAGTACGGATAAGGATCGTCGGGAGACTCTTTAATCCCGTGTATGTTAATTGTTTAAGAGGCGGTTTATAAAGTTAACAGGTCGTTTAGGGAGGGTCCCCCTTTTGCTTAAACTGCTTGGCACAGGAATGAAATGAGTGTCGCTGTGCTCCGACGATTTTCACGCGCGCCTCCAATGAAAATTCCTGTTTAATTTACGACCCAGAAGAAGTTTAATAGAGAAGAGCACCGTGTATCTCTCGAGAGTTCATTTGGTAATGAAAACAGCAACGCAGGCGCAATTGCCTCTTAATAAAGCTTCAACCGCCACACTAGTACCACCATCTTGGAAAACGCAACCTTAGGGGAAAAATTGGGGGACAAAGATTCGGGACAACACTTAATTAGAACAACAGGACCACCAAGACACGTGTTGATGCCTTACTAAAGGTGCTAAACAGAAAATTGGTTAGTACTTTTCCGCACAAAAAGAAATGTTTGTGGTGCTTTGTTTGGTTTTTTGTTTTAGATTTTTAGTTGTTTGTGAAAAATCTTTGTAGCCAATGAAGGAAAGTTGTAACGTTTCTTATGCGTCATTTAAACACGCCAAGAAAGTCATATTTTCATGTGATTTCGCTAATATGCGATAAATAAAAGTCCTCCCAGATGCTCGTTAGCGGCGAGTGAAGCTCGCGGTTTGTGCGGTTTTGTGTGGTGATACATAAAAGTGAATGTAAAGTTTTGTCATTTTATGAATTTTTATACAGAGTGAGGCAGCTAGGTGGACACAGTCAAATATTGGTGGTACGCATATGCTGATTCAACTTATATAATGGGAGGCCAGCGATAGGGATTCCGAGTTAATAAATCAAACTTTAAATTTATAACGACAAAATTAACATATTTGTATTTTTACAACCAACTAACCAACCAACCAACTCCATCTAGTGACAGAGTAGTACAATTTTCACTCAACTTTCGATTTTAACAGCCACCAATGACAGCTGACTTGAGGATTCTGCGCGATGGGTGGAGCTAAAGCGTTCATGACACATATACATACATACACACACAGATCTGGTTAATTTTTATCATTAATATCGGTCATGGGCTATTCGATGCAGTTTCCGGAAATGATCTTGAAATTCATTGTCACGGTTTTCCAATCATTTAGTTTCTAATATACATCTCACACTCCATATGTGATTTACAAAGATGAATGTATTTATTAAATAATGCAAACGCACAAAACAGATCGTAAATCGATTGGTAAAAACGGAAGTTATGGTTGTAATAAGTTCGGTGACATGGAACCAAAGCAGGGACAGTTGTTAAACTGAACAACCCCTGATACCCTGAAGTGTTGTATTGATTGTATTTTGTCTCCTGGTTATACAATACAGTATACTAACTTGTACGATTTGTTCTCAGTGTAATAGTCATGAAAGTCAAATAAAATACTGTAGGCCTACACAATTATTTTTCACTTTTCCATTGTCAGTAGTTTTTTTGTTTTGTTTTTTGCTGTTGCTTCCGATTTTGCTTCCCTGTTATACCGAGCTTATTTTATCAATAACTTTCGTTTTTACCGGTCGATTTTCTTTTTGTTTGACTGTTATTTCTTGAATATCTTCATTTTTTTATATTGCACATGGGGTGTAAGATGCATATTAAAGATATTTATAATAATATATTGTATAGTCCAATGAACCAAAAATCGCATAAAGTGATAGCCGCATTAGTCCTTCGAATAAATCAAAAACCGCATACTAAAAATAAAAATGTATACTAATGTAAAAATAAAAATAAATTAATCGACATTTGTAGAAATCGAAAATGGAATTACTAAAAAATCGCATAAATCAAATATCGAATTACTCAACAATCGCAAACATTTAAATTCGCATAAATCGAAATTCGCATGAATAAAAATTCGCGTAAATGGAAACGTGCAGACATCAAAAAATGGAATTACTCAAAACTTGTATAAATTGAATATCGATGTTTGCCTAAATTTTTATTCGCATAAACCGAAACATGGAGATTAAAAAAAATGGATTCTGTACATTATGTATGTACATAAAGTATATCTGTGTCAGATGACAGTATACAAAAAGTACGCTTAAAAAACATTTTTGATGAACTTGTTTAGTTTTCAAACGTTGAAAATATACTGTATATAAATGTATATACAGTAGATGTACAAGTGTTACATATATATATATATATATATAT
>JAQIWH010007349.1:0-11569 GCA_034695005.1 Cryptops parisi
ACACAGTGATCACCTAGCTCGCCCCTTGACTGCCTCAAGCTAATTCTGTGTCAGCTTATGTGAAATGGAGTATAAGTTACTTTGCAAAAAAACAATTTTTAGGCATTCTATACAATGCCCAGATTATATACATTGCCGGTAGCATATGAATTTTGAATAACTCGTATTTTTGAGTATATGATCTTTAGGTTTCTTTTGCCAAAAAAAGTTTTCTTTTAACTTAAGGGTATACTTTAACTTGCTTGAGCCAAGTATGAATAGTGAAAAATCAATATTTGGTGACTTGCTGCCATCTTGTTTTTTTCTTTTTCTTTGCGATTTTTTTTTTTTTTTTTTGAAGTTGATGGGCCGACTCAATTTTATGGGGGTTCTTTGGAAATGGGTTTATCAAAGTCGATATTTTTTTTTTATCTCCTCTTTTCAAAATTTTTAATTCCCTCGTGGAAGGCCTAGAATTATTAATTTTTTTTTTCGTGTTTCTTTTCTTTCATAGGAAATGTCATAAAAACTTTTGAAGTTCCATGTTGGATGTGACAGCTTATCATTTTGTATAGAAAGTCATCGATTTACTCGTTATTTCATAAAACAACTAGTTAAGTGTGAAAACCATTGTGTACCGTTTTCAATGTACTTTTAAACTACTGTATTTTAGCATCAAAGTGTGAAGTACAAGGATTTCATCGATTTATTTATGCGATTTCCGTAATTGTGATTTTGCTATGTCATTTGCTATGATTATAGCGTCGAGAGAAATTGTCACAGAGGGATACCAAGTTTTGTTATTATGCGATTTTGCAATGTAACGTAACGTAATGTTGTAATGTAATGTAATGTTAACGTAACGTAATGTTGTAACATAACATAACGTAATGTTGTAACACAATGTAATGTAACGTAACGTAATGTAATGTTGAAGTTTAGCTACTTTCGTGGAAATTCAATATATGCGATTTTTTCTGCAATATGTGAATATTCTATTTCTTTTTTCAATCATTAGTGCGTACCATAGGAGGAACATGTGTACACTAACAAAAAAAAAACTATATGCGATTTCGCTATTATGCGTTGAGATAAATCCATGCATGTTAACCGTGAGAAATTTCGCTATAATGCGTTTTTGTGCAACATCGCAATGAAGTGAACGCTAATATTTTGAGATTTTCTTAACTTAATGGGAATTTCATTATGTGCGATTGTATTTATACGAGACATGACCCTCGCATAAATTGATTTATATTGTGCCATATTAGCTTCTATGTACTGTAACATCAAAACAACGTTATAGAGCTTATAATATAGATTATGACAATTGTGTCGTCTACATACAAAAACCATTATTGCTTTTTGTACAGGGTGTCTAGAAATTTCTATCTAGGTTATTATATATGATATACTCACGATATTGCTGTTATCATATAAAGTGTACTATTACTCTGGTGACAATTTGTTTGGAAAGAAGAAAAACTGACTATTGTGGTTTGTGTGTTTTAATCTTTGTTTTTGTTTGGTGGTGGACTTTTGTTGATATTTCGTGCTCGATAGTCGGTAGGTGGAGTCAGGATAATTTTGTCACCGGTGTCTGGGGAGAGGCTACAAACTGGCCCCCTGAGTGTTTGGAGAGAGCATTCTGGGAAATGGCCCTCGCACGGTAAGCCAAATGACATGCAACATCGAGTGGACCCGGGTCCCCTTTTCCCCATTTTATTTTTGTCTGAACGAGGGTGGAGTGCGATCCGCAGGGACGGGTCATTAGGTCTAAAGCGACATCTATGTTCCACGTCACAGCCACCCTGTTACGTGCAAGACGTGACTCAGGTTGTGCGAGTTAATACGACTAAACGTTAGTGCGAAGTTGTGTGCAAAGGGTTAGTAGATTCAGTAGTATATGCTTGATGGTGGTTGTTGTTGTTTCTAAAGTGACTTAGTTGCACTAAAGTTGTTTATACCGTGAGACACAGTGTCATACTTTACTGTGTTAAATTTGCCAATTTATTGTCAAGTTATACCTGTAATAAATAATGTATACTTCATGTACATTAAAAATGCTTTTTAAGCATACTTTTTATAGACCACTGTCATATACAACTATACTGTGTGTACATACATATTGAAATCCATTTTTTTTTTATTTCTGCATGTTTCGATTTATGCGAAATTCGATTCATGTGAATTAAAACTTATTGCCATTTTTTGAGTAATTTTGATATTGAATTTATGCGTGTTTTGAGGAATTCCATTGTTTGATTTCTGCACGTTTCGATTGATGCAAATTTTTATTATTGCGAAATCAAATTTATGCGATTGTTTTGAGTCATATTTGATTTATGCGAGTTTTGAGTCATTTCATTTTTGATTTTTGCAATTTTCTGATTCATTAATTTATATATGCGATTTATTTCACCGAACTTTATTTATATATGCGGTTTTTGATTTTTTTTGAAAAAGACTTATGCGGTTCTCTTTTTATGCGTTTTTTGGTACATACAGTATGTTTTCAAAATCGACTGTAGATGGCAATATACGTTCAATTCCCAGCTCACTCACTCACTCGCAAGTGAAGCTAATATAAAGAGTTATAATAACTGGTGATCAACATGAACTGTCCGGTTTTGTTTTTTCTCCCCTTTAAAGGATGGGACAGATTATTCGGTTTGTATGTGCGTTTGATGGGTGACAAAAACGAAAAAGGAAAACGCGACGATAAGAGTGAGGGGTTAGGAGGGGTATAATTTAATTGATCACGCATCGAGACATTAATAATTCATGAATTCATTACCCCTACCACAAGTGGGAGACAAGGACGCCTTTACAAATAGCCCCAATTTGCCCCCCTTTGCCGTCCAATGAGCAGTCCGATCCCTTAGGACCCACACAAACCCTCCTCTCATTTTTTTTTCTTTTTCCCCAATTTTTTGTTTTTTTTTTGGATAATTTTTTTTTTTCGTGGTACCCCTTCTAAAAGTGTATCCCCTTTTTTTTCTGTTTCATTGCACCCACTGTGACCACCGCCCTTCTTCAAGACGTAGGACAATCCCCCACCTTAGAGAGTTAAGACACTTTTCTTTTATTTGGTAGAGTGCCAAAAAGTAATGGAGCTTAGCCAAAGTCGAACGGGGGGGGGGACTCTTACATGTTTTTTTTCTTGGGGATTCGAAAGGTATTTGAATAGTATTGTATTCACGAGATCCTCAATGTATCGTATTATGTGTTGGCGACTTTACACAGTATAGTATATCAGTGGATCTATTTTTAATGCGGTCTAAAAAACGGCATGTTTCATTTTCGCGTGATCAACTTGTAACCGAACTATGGAAGCCGTAAGTTAAAAATCATACAGGGTGTTTACAATAAAGTCTAAACATTTCAATTGCACACTGTTTGAAGGAAATGTGCGTGTAAGGAAAATATGTGAGATGCTGTACATAAAATGGTGTATTTATTGTAATTTGATATGAGTGGTTCACGTTGGCCGAATAAATTCAAATTCAATTCCATAACTAAATATGGAAAGATGGTAGTAAAACATATTGAAATTTCATAAAACAAATACGACGTCAGTACACTTCCACGTGGGCGCTGGTGACCAAAAAATGTCTAGGTGGTAGTTTAAAACTCGCGTTCTGCAACATTCCCCCCCCCCCCCCATGTCGAAAAATTATCGTTGCTTAAAATGAATGTATTGAATCGTTTTATACCAGTCTATGGCATAAAGGGTTGCCTATAATTTGCGCTTTCGGACTTTTTTGGAGCAAAAATATGGAACGCGACTATTGTAAATCTAAAATTTTTTTTGTGATATTGTTCTTCTTGAAAACTGACTTTTTGTGAACCTTGACTGTGACGAATATTAATTTTTTTTAGGACGAACATCGGAGCATTATTTTTCGGAAAAAAAAAAGTGACGACTATAGAATATAGGGGTTGACGAATATACACAATATGGGTTCCACTGTACTTTATTTTTTTAAAGGAAGTATCCACGTATTTTATAAATTATTTTAATATGAAATTTTGTTTTTTTCTAAATTTTTTGTAATAATACTACCCACCAGATAAAACTATAAGAAAATAAACACCCATGTCATCGAATGTGAAGTTAACACTTAAAAACTGTAAAAACAATCATTCCTGCATCTTGGATTGCCCAAGAGGGGACATTTCCAAACATTCGGTAACAACGTCAATATTTTCTCCTTTCTTGTCTATGATTCTTTTTTATTATATTTTTCGTATAAAATAAAGACACGGAAGGGAGAATATTTTTTATCCTGTCTTAGTGGAAGAGAGTGAAATGTTGGACGAGGATTGATGATGAGTAGAGAACGCTTTCAATTTTCATTGGTCGATGCAGGGAATCGACTGGAACCCATGTTCCCGCCCCCTCAATTGACTGTGCTGTTCCTTTAACCACCCTCCGTTTCCGAATTCGTGTCATATTTTTTTTTTTTCATAGAAACAAAGTTGACATTCAATAACGTACAACTGCTCATAAGCTGTCTATGTAATGTACGTATGTAATTGTACATACAAAAAGTTTTCGATTTATGTTGTGGTTACTTTCTACGTCAAACTTCGAAAATCTCGTATATCTATTTTTTTTTACAAAGTGACAAAAATTTCAGTCACTCGTGCACCATAGTACAGAATCGCATAATAGCAAAAGTTTTTGGCCTATAACGAGTAACGAGCATCGGTGAAGATTTCTTTGGTAACTTAGTATTCAACTCGAATACAGTATAAGGAATTCTATATTCTATGTATTCTAAATCTTAATCCTTATACTATATATATATATATATAGTATAAGGATGATTTTATATACACGGGTGATCCACAATGTTTCATACAAGAAAGGAATCACTTCTTTAACAAAATAAAAATAATAAAGTATTCCCAGTACGTGAACTTTTTTAGACCTTCTTGTATGCATCGTTTATGTATGTCTTATGTTTAATACAGTAAATGGACGTTCGTAATATAAGGTACAGCGTATACATATAGTGCTGGTGTAGTATCTGTTATACTGCTACTTCTTTCTCCATTCGGTTATACAAATTCGTGCAACATTGATGTTTACAAAACACACACATACAGTCTAAGAAGAGGGGTTCGTGAAGAAAAAAAAGTAGGTGATTTAACTCGAGGGTAGTAGACACACACGCAGTAAGAACAACTTCATAGTTAATAGAGTACTATATCAGGGTATGCATGTTTATGCGAGACGTGTTGTGCGAGGGTGCAGGGGGTTAAACCTACCAAAACGGCTAGAACAAACTAGCGCCAAGGCTTGAACGAGGGTTAGGCTTTGGGAAGTTGGCAGCTATCTCCCTTGAGAAGTCACGTGTTTGGTTGCCTAGGATCTGCCCGGATTCCCCCGCCGGATTATTAATTATTAATATGGCGCTCTTGATCCCACGACGCCAAGATCCCCGAATCCGAGGCGCCTTTAGCACGCGAAGTCTTTTTCGTCTCATTTTTATGTTAGTATGTGTGTGTACAGTACAAGTATGTATATGTATGTAATGTATGTATGTGTATGTATGTATAGTATATGTTTGTATATATATACAAGGTGAGTCATTTATCGTGACACAAACAAATATGAAAATGACTAATAAATTGTGTTAGACAAAATTGTTGGCATATAAGGAGCCTTTCCAATGGTGCTATTTTCATTGACCTTGAAATTAATTTTCATGAAAATTTTATTGTTAAATTTTAAACAATGCGTCCATTTAGCGAGAATCCACTTTTTGAATGACGTCAGAAAAACAGTTTGGAATCGATGGAATTTGATTGAAAAAGTTTGACGTGTAAAAATGGGTTTTGTGTCGTAGCTTACCAAGTCATAGTTAGAAATTTTTATTTAGTCAAAATTGACCCACTGTCATTTAACTTATTTCCAACTGAAATAAAAATTGATCTAACAACAGTGATGAAAATGAAGGACACCGCTACAACCGCTTCTCTGCAAGTCACAGTAGAGTTGTTTTAGCCTTTAGTTGTTTGGTTTACTTAAATACGAATTTAAAGACGAACAACTAAATATAACTTCACTGCATAGTATCAGTGACTTACAGGGAAGCTGTTGTAGCAGCATCGTGCTTAATTTTTATTTTAGTTGAATTGTTGGAAATGAATGAAATGATTGTGGATTCGGACTAAATGAAACACTGCCTACAACCAAATATGACTTGGTAGCTACAACTCATAATTTTCAATGTAACAATGCGATTTTTCTTGACATTTCATTTCAAGCATAAAAACTCACTTTGTATATGTATCTAACAAATAACACACGTTTATATTTTAAAACACACTCTTATGTAATGTATGTAGTAGCCTTGTCCTCGTTCGAGTGAGAGTGTTCTTTATCGTTGGATAACTCTTTTGATATATAAGCAGTTAAGAGAACAGGGACGAGGAAAACGTGGCAATCTGTGTTGGTTATAGTTTCTAATTTTTAATCCGACGTGTGTTGCGTTGAATTAAAGTGAAGCGGAACGAGGAGTTAAGTGAAATCCCATAAAGCTTTGCCACTAAACGCGGGTGGGCTTTTGGTGAAGTAGCCTAGACCTAGATGCACTCGACTATTATGTACATCATAGCTTTGCTTTGGATGATGGTGGCCACTTGTTCGCTAGAGACTTGGGTGCAATTGACCCTCTTCAATGACGTTTCGAGCGAAAAATAATAGAATTAAGGTCGAGGGAGTTTTCTCTCTCGTTTTCTCGGTTCATGCACCGATGCTCCATTTCAGTTAGAACGAAGTGACATTTATGCGCTAACGACGGACAGTTATCAACCTCGTCCAATATAATTTTTAACACCCGAGAGGATTAAGCAGATGGAACGAATGATGTTAACTGTATGAACTATATATATCTGTATATAAATATACATTTCGAGTAAAAAAAACAAACAACGTGCGAAATCTTGTGACGCGTAATATTTGTATCACCCTTTATATAATATATATTTTCTTTACTCTGTATAAACATATAAATATGATGGTGACATATTAACACGTGAAGGGTGACTTAAGGATGAGACAAAAGTCACGCACCATAGGGTTTTCACATATCTGACGTAATCAATGGGTCAATACTTTGATGAAAAATAAATTAGAATTGAATCGATGTTTATACTCTTTTGTACTAACTTGTGAGTTTGTGACTGAGCGAGCTGGGAATTGGACGTATACTGCCAGTTGTTTATGAGAATATCCAATGTACCAAAAAATGCATAAAACGAGAACCGCATCAGTCCTTCGCAAAAATCAAAGTCCAACGTAAAATGAATCGCATATTTTGTGAATCGTATATAAATGATAAATCGAAAATTGCAGAAATAAAAAAAAATGGAATCACTCAAAACTCGCATAAATCTAATATCTAATTACTCAACAACGATCTCATAAATTTACATTCGCATAAATCGAAATTCGTTTGAATTTAATTCGCATTATTCGAAACATTCAGATATCGAAAAGGGATTTTATTTTGCATTATGTACATACAGTATATCTGTATATGACAGTATATAGAGATCATTTTCAATGTACTTGTTATATTTACAGTAGTATATTGTTTACTAGTCATTTCGGCATTAAATTATGGAATTTGAAAAAAAAACAGTAGTGTTTGAATAGGTAGATGATTTTGGATGATGTATAATTTTTTTGGTGCGCTACTTTTGCACCACCTTATATAGTAAACACGTTTAAGTTTAACTTGGGGGGAAACTATGCAATTTTTAAGAATTAGTCGAAATGTAATGTTTTGTAACTTACTGTAATTTTTAAAAGTTAGTTTGAATAATAGAGTATATAGTTGTTTTACTAAGTAAACGAATAAAGTTGAAATTTTGAAGTCGATGAGTGTTTATTTGGTAGCTTATAGAGAAAAAGAATATATTTTAAAAATAATTATAGAATATTTTGCATAAAATCAAGTGGAATAGTATTTTAAAAATAATTCAATGTTGACAATTGATTTTACTTCTTAGGTTCAGGGGTAATAAAAAAAATTTAAATTTTAACATTTCGAGAAACTTTTGTCATTAAAGTATAGATTAAATTTTAAAATTTTATTAAGTAAATGTATTTTTATTTTCCAAGTTATAGTTTAAATTGGAAATTTTTTTTCATTTTTATTCTAAAATAATACTATTCGATTTTTACTTCACTATATACTTCTTACTTTAAACATTTTTTTCTACTACAGGTATATATATATATATACTATAAAAGTCGTCTGAACTTTTCTTCTTTTCCGAAAAAACAAGACTAAAAAAACAAAAATACAAAAAAACTTTTGCGTTTTGTTAAAAAATAACAAAAAATAAAAAGATAAAAGTTAGATTCGGCCTTAAGAATAAAAGCAAGAAAAAAAAAGGGGGGGTAAGAAAAAAATACATATGTGTAGAAGGAGGGGGTAAAAAAGAAACGGAAAAAAAAAGAGAGAGAAAGAGAGTGGAAATGGCTAGAAACTGGGAAGGCAATGGTTGCCATGGCATCGACCAATGGGAATGCAGCTAATCATGTTAATGCGCATCGCCCATTGGCGCGATCACCCGGCTCGAAATGGGCCTTAAAAGCGACTTTATTGTTCTTGCCTTCGCTTTGAAAGATTTCCGAGCCCGTAATTACGGCTTTCATCACTGTATCCTGGAACGCATTAGGACCGTGTGCAACTTGGCCCGAAGTCAACCCCCTTCCCCTCTCCTCACCCCCCTTTTTTTTCTCTCTTCTTTTACTAGACAGCTTTTACTATACTCGCAGTGTCACAGTTGCGACTGCTTCTTCTTTTATTTATATTGGGTTGTATGTAGAAAGTGAGATGATGTATTGTCAACTAAGAGACACAGCCCCAGAGGCTACTTCTGTGCGAAAAATGTGAAGTTTTTAGAGGTAGTGGTTGTTTTTTTTTTTGTTTTATATATATATTTATATATAAAAGAAAATGAAATGTGGGGGGATGATTTGAGTTGGGGGAACGGAAGTGTTGAAAGGTCGAAGAAAGGGGGTGTTTAGTGTTTGTATTTTGTTTTATGGGGTTATGGATATGGTAATGGTAGGAATGGTGTTACTGTGTAAGTTTTAAGTGTTGCATCTAAATGGTTTGAATTTTTTTTTGGGTGGGGTATTATACATTTTATTTATAATATAAAAATTATAAAATTTTCATTTTTATGAATTTTGTAAGTGAAATTTTTAGATCAGTTTCTGGTAAAATTAATAAATGAAAGAAAAAGTTAACATTTTTTATTACATCCTTTCATGACAAGTTTTTATCTAACTTGGCCTGGCTTCTTAAGCGGTTTTCAAAAAAGTTTCAATGTTTCAAATATTTTTAATTAGGTTCCGTAGAGACTTAAAATTTGGTGCACAGCTTAGTCCCGCATGACAATTGAATATATCCAATTTTTAGGAATCAATGTCGTGTTAATTTGGATCTATTGACAAAAGTCATTTTTTCAGGTAGAGTGTTGTTAATGTTCTAAACCACATATTCGTTTTCCATTGTTGAGAATAATCATACACGCATAGTTCACGCTCGTGCACTATGCACGAGCGAACTATTGTGCATAGTTCACTACATATAGTTCACGCTCATTGTTGTGTGTAAAAACGGATATTCATCGGAAGAAACACTTAACAATGAAAAGTTGTACCAAAAAAACAAACAAACAGTTTTCCTTTAAATTACTCGTTTTGAATGAGTTTTAATTTTAATTTAATTTTTTTATGGACAAATTTTGTCATTGTACTGTAGAAATAACTTAAATTCTTTATTACTTAACTTTATTCCGATTGTTTATTTCAAAATTGTTTCAAAGTCTTTTTTTATTTAAAATTGCGGAAAAAGTTTTCGAATATTTTTATTTTTTATTTTTTGAATAAATTGTTGCGATCTTGCACATCTTGCGATCTTTGAATAAATTGTTGCGATCTTGCACATGACTATTGTTCACATGGGGATCTTTTTAAATCACTCAAGTAAGCATACTGCCCGTGACAATTGTTGGAATGGAAACCATCGACACGAGACTATTGTTTTGAATCCAAAACTTGCGTTACAGACAATAACGGAATGTTCACATCGTTTAAATAATACAAGTTTTTTTCAAAAAGTTAATATTTTAGTCGAAGTGTGATTTGAACGAGTTGTTAGTTTCAAAGACAGTTGGTATCTTTAGGTTCTTTACCGAGATTAGATGCGATCTATAGGATTCTGTAGATGTCTAAAATTGCATACGATGTAGTAGGCAATTTTAGACAACTGGTTCAGAATCCACTGGTTCAATGACTTTGCATCGTAAGATATCAAACTTGGATGTACAGTACCCCTTGTATGGTACTTCACCATACAACTTTCAGTAGGTTCTGTAGTAGGGAAAAGCTCACTTTGAGGGGGAGCTTTTCATTTGTTATGCAGGAAAGCTCGCCATTTCTTATTTTTTGTTCTTAACTTTATTGACAATGAAATTATTTAACACTATTCACCCCTTATAACGCACGTGTAAAAACTGAAGTTTATAAGTTGTTTATTATCAGTGATAAGCCTATTGTATGGAACCAATATGGCTCGTACGGTTTTCTGTTACTGGCTATTATAATTATCAATCAATCAATTATCAATATAATTATCAAGTAATGTTATCAATCGACTGTTGTTTTATCAGTCTCAAGACACTGTTTAATGTTTCATTTCAATTGTTTAATGTTATCAGCTGGTTATGGTTATCAAAAAGAACTCGTTCCAATGTGTTCACAATAACCCTATTCCATTGTATCAATGGTATTTTACTATACAGTATGTACAGCACATGAAGTAGCCAATAAGGTTACTGTTTTTTTAATGGTTGTCTTTTCTTATGCGAGGTGGTGACTTTTAAAATCCGCATGAACTTTATTGGTCACTTGATAGGCTATATTGCATAATGTCACCATAGTGTTAACCACGATACTATAAACTTTAACACGCACGGTTTAAAAGCCGAATCAGTGATGAAGCGGTTTGAAATGTATCGATGGACTAGTTGGCCTATAGTATATGTGTGTTGTTATCGATCCCGTGAACTAATCGATGGATATATCAAATGGGATGTTTCGACCTCGGATGACAAGGAATTGATTTTCTATAACTTTTGCAAATTGGATTGGTTCCACGTTTCGGATTTATAGGTTTGACCACCTGTCTCTTTTCATCGGTCGCATTTACAATCAATCCTATATACTGTGTGTGTGTGTCGGCCAATATACTGTTTATATAAACGAGTATGTCGCTCGTCGTGCAAATGGATGGGATAGAAAACGAGGGGTATTTTCTTTTCATACTCTTTGAGTGTGTTTGTGAATCTGCGGGTTTGCTTTGCAACCGCCACCGTCTACTAGGGGTTAGCCATCTATTGACACATACATAATTAATGTAGCCACACCGAGTTGTGGCACACGTTTGCTCAAAATATGTCTCCTCTTTTTTTTTTGTAGGACAATATATGGAGGGGGTCAGAGTTGAACAACACCCCTATGATGAATTGGTTTGTGAGATAGGAATAATGAATA
>JAQIWH010007350.1:0-11567 GCA_034695005.1 Cryptops parisi
TTGGCGAGTAGTTTAAAATTAAAAATCTTGCATACAAGAAAAATTCCATGACCAGTAGAGAAATTCCCTGACTTTCCCTGACTTTTTCAATGTCTACCCTAAATTCCCTGACTTTCCAGGTTTTTCCAGGTCGTGGGAACCCTGACATTTGTATAACCTTATATGAACAAACAATGTTTCCAATTGTTTAGATCTCATTGTGGACACCCTGTACTTTTATTGCTACGTATTTTTCTGCATATAAATCCACCACTAATCGCACAACTAGATGACTATTCTAATGTAATTCCTTTTTTGTAGATGCAACTCACAATGAGGGATAATATGTTCTACACAGTGTAGCTAATTCATGCAATACACAGTAGATATTTTAAAAACTAAACCATTTAGTTTGCGACTAAAATTCTGAACACGAAAGTGAAAAACTGTCTGGTACACTTGGGAATCAAAACATTCACTCACCAAATCAGCAATGTTGGCAATTTGGATGGCATCCTGAACAACTTCAACCCGGCTGCTAGTGTTTCTTTTATCAAACTGTCAAGGACGATAAATGAGTCAACATTGATTAGTCCAGTGTTTGGGCATCATTTTTTTTTTTTTTGATATCCACGTTACTAAGAACAGTGTTCCTTACCATTCCTTTGTCCAGAATTAGAGCTAGTTCGACATACTTTGTCACTTCTCTGACATCTCGTTTATTCTATTTAAGCATCATCAAAAATTTCACCTTTTGGTACGACAACTTGCAATAAACATCATCATCATTGTAATGATAAAAATGCTCACCCTGTGCCGAATGGTATGTGGTTTGGGAAACTGGTGAAAGCCCCATTCCAACATTCCTGCATTGCCTGCAAGAGAATGGCACCGATGGCATTAGAGCAGCAAAATCAACGTAACCTAACTTTTACAAAGGGTGTTGTTCAAACAACTCACCGCATATTTGTTTTCCTTTACTTTTAACTTCATAAATCACATGAGGATGGTTTTTCTAAAACGAGAAGAACAATGTGATCAACAACTATTATCAAAACATCTCTTCAATCTTTATTGTGCATGACGTGGCAAGCGCACTAAGAATGTTATCTATTACCTATATATATATATATAAGCTGTTAAGAATGTTATCATCATGGAGATAGAAAAAAATAATGTATATATGTATGTATGAATACAGTGCTTTATAAATAAAATGGAACAAGTGTTACACTATTTTCTGAATTAAGCATCACCAAACCAAATGTCAAAATGAAGCATTCCAATCTTCTCGACCATGAACATTTTGAGCCCATGCTCAAAGATAAATTTAAAATCTTTGTTTTCTTCCACAACTACAACATTGACCTTTCGTAAATCACAGTATGAAACTTATAGTTACTAGATAATCGCAATGAGAATCACTTCATGTTCGAATTTTTTTTTACCATAAAATTCGTTCAGAATCAGAAGTGAAAGTTTGCCCCACCCCAAACATCCATAACAGTAACTGTTTGCTGATTAAATATTTCCAATGTGGCACAAAATGCAATCCAATTTGTTAACAAGTAATTCCAACTTACCGACAAATCTCCTCCATAGAATGGGTGAATGACGAAAGTTTCGTTTCCAATGTGTATTACACCACTAAATGAGACATAAGATGTAATTTATCAAGGTGGTTTCAAAACGTGGAAGCAGTACAAGCAACACTCGAATAAAAACATCACTTTTTCTTAATATTTCATATTACAGTAGAATTCCGCTAATCCAAACGACTTTCAAGGATTAAGGTTGTTCGGATTACAGAATAATTCGGATTCTTGGGTAATAATTTAAAAATTCACATTAAATGTGAAATGAATATTGCATTGCTAATGAACAAATAAATGGCTTGAAAATAAAATAATAGGCCTACAATATGCGTATCCAACAAAATACTGAAAAAATATCAATTACGATCAACAGTTTTCATCAAGTTGCTGTTCACATTTCATATTACAGATCACATTTAAACATGTCATGTACATATAACATCTATCTATCGTTGTAATGGAAATGTGAAAGTGGTTAGATTTTTACCTAACGCCACTGCATGTTCGGAAAGCAGCCGATGCATCAGCAACATCTTTGATTACCCCATGATAGTAACAGTGTTCGATTTCCTATTACAATGCAAGAAAAGCAAATTGCTCTTATTCACCATCATCACTTAAAAAGCATCAAACAAATATTGGAGAAATTAAATGGAAAAAAAAAAACCATACTAATCCTAAAGAGCTCTTTTCACGATGGAGAACAAGTGCAACAAAATTAGAGAAAACAAAATGATAGGCGAATGGGTAAAAAACAGTTGCTCCTGCGTATCACGTTTGGGGCTGTACTTACCATCCGATTGTAGTTCTGAGGGAAAATTCGTTTCAGTAGTGTGTCCTGAAAATTCAAATATGTATCGCATTGTAGAAAAAGGAAAAAGTCACTCTTCACATGTCATGCTGGTCTGCCTAAGCTGGCTGGCATCTTTCGATGTTCAGCACCAATAAGAAATAAATTCTTCTGACAGTTGTGCAGAATTAACTTCCTCTGCCGATTCACTTAAAAAACTTGCACCACTTCAGTTCTAATTACAAGTAATAATCTGATCGACTAGCAAAGAGATCATGAGTCATAAACGTTTAAAAAAACAAACAGAAATGCAGTGTTTAACATGGGAAGGTCTCCATGTAGAGCGAGTGACTTTAGAGATGAATGTTGCAGCCTCAAGGTGATACCAGGATTTAAAAACAAAGCATGCGAGAAGCAGAAAGCAACCCCCAACCAAGTTGTCGGTTTTAACAGGCATTGGGAATTGCAAATCACCGGTTTCATTCGAATAATAACCGCAGGAAAAAACTCTACAAATGCAATAATAACGGCCTTGGTATGGTAACCGTGGCTATTATTCGAGATTATCGCCCAAATAGGTATATCTGATGTGCAGAGTCTATCTTAGGTACTAGATGTACTGTCTATCTTAGGTACTAGATGTACTGTCTATCTTAGGTACTAGATGTAATGTCTATCTTAGGTACTAGATGTACTGTCTATCTTAGGTACTACCATGCCATATACGGTAGGTATGGCAAATGATCTATGCAAACACACAATATTGTAGCCTGCAACGATTACTTTGCGACTTAAAAGCCCATTTCATGCGACTTAAAAGTTTCATTTTTCAATTTACTACACAGTATGTCACAATGTATACGAACACGATTTGTCAATGCTACAGTGTGTGTGTTTAGTTTTCCCACAATTCCAGGCTAGATTCCCATTACGGGAATCCTGCTTGAAATAAACAAATAGTAACCGCAGGAGAAGAAAAAAATCAACATTTGCAATAATAACTGCGGTTATTATTCGAATAAAACCAGTATGTCAGTCTTCTAACAACCTTCTATTAACTCGAGTGCAAAATACAATAAATGGACCTAACCTGAGTAGTGATTTGTTGCGCATCCCCTGGAAGGAAGTGTTTTTGAATCAAGTTTGGAGCCAAAAGATTCCTGTAAACAACGTCATCCAATAGACGAAATTAAAACCATACCTAAAAAAAGAACCAAATTTCACCTCACTCACAGAAGCAATGGAAACATGACACTCACGTGTTAAGTTCCAAATCCAAACGAAATTTGTGATTAAATGCCTTGATGAGCAGAGATGTGTGGTGAAAGTGTTTTCCTGTCTGTGTGACAGCAAAGAAATGAATCGGTTCAGTACCGTTTGTTCCAACGGATTCATCGTCGAGTAAGACACGTTTTATCACAACAAACCTTGTTTGCGCTAACATCTCGAGTGGAGATGCCGAGTTTCTCGTGGTGCCGTAATTGGACAGGGTAGATGATCTCGTAATAGCGACTGGGGATGTTGCTGAGCAATCGAGAGTTCTCGCGATGTTCTCGAACCAGACGCTCCATTTCTTTCTGAGCGTCTAAAACAAAAAACCACACACGTTGGAGTGCTCTATCTAACCACCAACAGTCAGGAAAAGGTGAAAGGTAAGACAGAGAAAACCCACTCGTAGTAACAATTTGTAGCTGAGTTTTAGTTCGAACTACTGTCTAAGAGGAATGAACTCCATCATACTTTGATTGGTGACAGTCATGTTTGATTGGCACTCTTGGTTCAAAGTAAGGATTACTACGGAATTGCACAATCAGAAACACCAAAGCCATTTGGATAGATTGACATTACCATAATGGAGTGGAATTTGCTCCCACTCGACATTCAGAAAAACCTCTTTGAAAGTTCTAGATATAAATGCACGACGACTTGTAATCATTGTGGATTTAATTAGGGGGTCTAACACCACGATCGCAGGTTTTCTCGAGGATCTCCCGTTTCCTCCTGCTTTGTAAAACCCCACTTACCTAATTTGGCACCGTCTGTGGGGTATAGTATCAATAAAATAAATAAAAATAAAAATAAAATTTTAACAACCTTGTAACTAAAGTAAGTATCTCATGGATAACCAGAGATAACTATCTTATCCGTTATAATGGTTCCTTTCTTTGTCGAATGCAATAAAGCTTATTATTGTTATTTGCGATTGTAATTACTGCAATACCCCAGGAAAAAAACATTTCATTGTTATTACTTTAGTTTATATTAGTTACTGTTACATACAACTTTCAGCTAACCTATATCACTCTGTGACTTACAATGTATCGTATTTGTTAACTTTTCTTCGTGTATTTGTATACAGTGGACCATCGAGATCCGAAGACAATCCATTCCCGGACAAAGGTTCAAAGGTTCCCAAACTGTTCGAATATCGAGTTGAATTTCCCCATAAAAAATAACGTAATTTAAATTAATCCTTCCAAACTCCCAAAACTTAACTCAATATAAAACATTTTAAGCGCCTGTTTCAAAAGATCATATTAGTAAATAATGATAAAACAAGTATATTTAATTTCAACAAAAATTGAATGCTTGCATATTTATAATAGTACAGTACATAACATTAAACTATTATATAATAGTCAATCAATAAAAGTAGTAGGAGGGGATATTACTGTTCACTGGAAAGTGAACTAAGCATTGTGGTTCAATAACATTACGACCATTTTATTTTTCTTTGGTGAGAAACCTGTCTTATGTCATATGGAACACTGCCTGCAACTTTCTAAATATGACTTGATCTCTACATTCATAGTTTCCAATATAGCAATGTGATTTCCGATTTGTAACAATGCGAGGTCAATGGAATACCACCATTGTAAAGAGCCTATAAAGGTGCTATTATATCTAAAACTCATTGTTTCCATTATAATAACCTTTCGAATATTCCCACAGAACCATACTTGTGACTCACCCTGTATAAACAGTATACAGGGTGAGTCTTTTATCGTGACACAACCAAATATGAAAACAAAGCATGTGACAAACAAATGCAACCGAAATAAAAATTGATACAACCATAAGAGTAAAAGGTATGCTGCCCCTACACCAGCTTTCTCTGCAAGTCTCACATGCTATTCAGTGAAGTTATTTTACCTTATATAGTAGTTGTTATCGGTACGTGACACTTGGGGCGACGGACAACTGGGCGATTCAAAGTGGGCGATAGTCAAGTGGGCGACCGCCAACTGGGCGACGGAAAAGATCCTTGGGATATGTTAAGATCCTTGTGATTTTCTTTGACACTCTTACTTTTGGCTCTCCTAACCTAACCTAACCTGACATTAACGTAACTTAACACGTGTGAAAATACGTCTCCTCGCCGCAAAAATTGGAATAGCAAATTTTCAATTTGTTGCCCACATGTCGCGTCGCCCAATTTACCGTCGCCCAGTGTGAATAGCCCAGTTGACCATCGCCTAGTGTGAATCGCCCAGTTGACCGTGTCCGGTTGTCATGCAGCTTCAAATTCGTATTTGACGATGCATAGCTCCACTGCATACTATGAGGGACTGGAAGCAAAGCTGTTGTTGGGGCAGCATACCTTTTACTCTCTATCAATTTCTATTTCGGTTGCATTGTTAGAAATAGATGAAACAAAAATGATTTATGACTAAATGGCTACAACTTTCTAAATATGACTTGATATCTACCACGCATTGTTTAAAATTTAACAATTGACATTTTCGTGAAAATTAATTTTAAGGTCAATGACACTAGCACCATTGGAAAAGCCCTTCATTCATGAACAATATTTGGACCCTTTATCTATTCTAAATTGATGCAAAGAAATATACTTCTCAAATCATAAAAGCAGAACAGGAATAAAATTTCAAGTTAACCTCCATAAAGTACTGTCACATTTAAGTGACAGTTGTATTTTATTTTGTCATTCATCATTTACACTGAATAAATTTATCAAACCTTGTTGAAAAAGTTAAATATAACTTTCATTAGTCTATGCTCAATGGAACATTGTAAAGTGGAGGTGAAACTAGTAAAATCACAATTTCAAGTATTTAAAATTCCCTGAATGTAAGGTAAGTGACCGCAGAATCACCCATAAGCCTCATTCAATCCAATAAAGGTGTTTACCAAAATGTCAACTTAAATGAAAATCTCATTGTGTCTGAGAAGAAAGAAGTCTGCCGAAGAGGAAACAAGAATTGAATAAGGTGTGCAAATCACTGAAAAACTTTAAGCAGCAAGCGAGAAAAAAGTGTAAAACTGGTAAACAGCAACATCACATCACATTCTGTCAAACCAACTTAAACTATCTGTCTAGGTGTAGTAGATAGAAACTGCCCAGAACCACCTGTCAAAATTAATATTTTGTGTTTGCTTCGTTTGCTATTTTATGTTTGCTTAAGACCAATAAATACATTAGGGATGAAAGCAAGAGAATCCACAACTGCTAACAACATACATCAAATAAAACAACCTAAACAAGATTAACAAAACGAAATGACATTCGGTACTTTCCGGTTAGAGCAGGGTCCAGTCTGATGTTGCTATTTACTTGTACTTGGTTATGGGTTTATTTTGCAGGTTAGATTAAGAAAACAAAACAAAATCATACATTTAATATGTTTCTTTGTTTTTCCTAACCCAACTTGCAAAATAAACCCATCATAACCAAGTACAAGCAAATAGCAACATCAGACTGGGCCCCGCTCTAACCGGAAAGTACCTAACATTCTTTCACCGTTTTAAAAATAACCGTTTTGAGTTACAGCAAGTTTCTAGATCTGCAGGCTTCACAGCTATTGTTTGTCTACCGTTTTGTCATTCTAAATTGGGATAGAGTGGTATACTGAAATTTGTAGTTTGTGTTTTCTCTGTTTGTGTCTTATTTTGATAATAATCACAGTATAATATCTTTTAATATCACTTTTATGGTAATTACATTTTAATGAGAATATCCCTTCGAGCCACAACACTCCACTGTTGTCGAAAGTTAAGAAAGAGCTGACCATTTGATAATATTAAGGATGAAGAAAAATCCCCCAAGCCTATTGGCTACCATCCAGCCCCAAATTGCACGTCGCTCTTCAACGAGCCAAGCCTATTTCAATGAAGTTAACCATTATGATAAATACATTTATAGAAATTTTTTCGTTAGTTTAAAGGCTGGTGGGGTTAACAACCACCTCATTAGTTCTAACGTAAAGTGACTAAAATCCTTGATAATTTACAAAACTGGTTGTCTTCAGCAACAATGACACAAAAATGGTGGATGGCGTATTATCAACAAAGAATAAAATAACTTATTAACCTTTCCATTCCCTTTCTTATAAATTTAAAAACATGACAAATTTATATAGTTTCAGCATACAAAAGGGTTTTTTTATTCCTTTGATAAATCAAAATCCGAAAACTTCCAGTTAGTAGTTCAATTTTACTACAGGGTGGTGCTAAAATCGCGAAGAAATCTGAACTACTTCTTAAGTTTTATTTCTTTCTATTGACGTTTTTCTTGATTTTTCTGTTCAGAACGTTTAGAGTACATCTCGAAGATTTATTATGCAAAGTTATTGCATTTTTCAGCGAACGAAAAGGATACCAGTTTTATTTTGAACATCATCACTCAATAATAAAATAAAGACTCAGCAAGCCAATCGCTGTCATTTTAAAGTGCGAAACCTGTCCTCTGAATCATCGATTCGACGCTTAGTGCAACGTTTTCAGCAGTAAGGTGGAGTGAGTAATCTTCCAACATCCCGAAGAACACGTTCTGTCCAAAACGGTGTGACAGTTCAACAGTTCACTGTGTTGAGGAAAGTGAGTGCAACGCTCTCCTCAACACATTGAAGAGTCATGTCATTTCGGACTGACAGAATCTGGTATTCCGATTCTTGGAAGATCACTTGCCCGGAATAACGTTGCATGTAACAATTCATAGATTTGAGTAAATGGCAAAAGTAGTATTCAGTAACGTTTGATTGTCACCTATTTCGAAGTGATATATGTATGTTTTAGGTAGGTATGAGTTTGTCTATTGACAGCATTAGCTAGGCCCATATATGAGGCACAGTTTTCCATAATAATTTAAATACTGAATTTTTGTAACATACAACGTTATTCCGGGCAAGCCTTCAATTCGTTTTGATGTTGAAAATGTTGCACTAAGCGTCGAATCATCGATTCAGAGAGCTTTTCGCAAATCAAAACGACGATAAGCTCGTCTAGTCTGTATTACTGAACGAAGATGTTCAAAATATAACTGTATAATTTTAGTTTGATGTAAAATACTGTAACCATCCAAAATAAATCTCCCACTTATTCTCTAAATATTTTGAAAAGAAAAATCAAGAAAAACGTAAATGCAAAGAAATTACAAATAGTTCCCACCAATTCGTGACTTTTGCACCACCATGTACAACAACAACAACAACAACAACGAGCGAACCATCCAAACCACAAAGATGCAAAACGTGAAAATGTGAGATTTTCTTGAATCAGAGTTTAACGAACAAAACCATTAACAACTTGCACCCAGTAATTCCAATTTCAAACTTAATAACATTAATGAGGTGTCGAAATAAGGTAACCTGAGATTACCACCACCCTGATCAACACAACACACGACTTTGCCAATGAAGATTATTGGTGAAAGTGAAAGATCTAAGATAAATTAGTAAGTTGTATGTCAGTGTTCTTTTTTATCAGTTTCAATCAGTCTTCATCTCTAAAAAAAATAATAAGAAAGGAGAACACCCAAGACTAAATCAACAACAACGGGGTTGAAATCGATCGATCGGGGGCCCTAGGTTTGCCAACTAACTCTCCGTGCCTGCTACTGCTGCTTCGTTCAATGGCTGCTGCTTCACCCCAAATGTCAAACAACAACCTATATTTAGCCACTGTATACTTGTACTAAGGCACCAGTGAACCAAGCCCAACTTTGGCTCAACTTTTCACCCAACGGTGGTTTTCCAACTCTAATGAAATAAAAAAGTGTCGACACTCACTCTTGGATCTTTCTTCATTCCAGTCATCGAGCGAGTCAACTTCTAGAAGAAAAAAACAAACAAACATAAATGACCATAATTAATTGAAAACAACAAACAGCCCAATTCAATTTAAAACATTGTCCAACAACTCGTTAATTAAGAACAACAACAACAAAAAAACAATAACTCCAACAATAATTGATCCTGCTTCATCAATGTACTTGGTGAAATAAGTTAATTGGCTTCAGAAACTTAACGCAGTGTTCAGTTTGTCGTAAATGAAAGTTTTTTCCAACATTCACAAATTAAATTAAATCAAATGAAAAAATGAAATAAATTTCTTGAATTGGCTTGTTCCTGTGTGCCAAGGCATCGATTGGTCACGTAATCACTGAGGCTTGAAATGATCTTTTTCATAACTTTAAGATCTAGGAAAAATTCCTGTCAGACACCACTACTCGTTTCGTACATCCTGTGCAGTACGTGTCTTACAAGCATATTGCTAAACGATAAAGCTAATCAATAGATTTAACACTATTTCGTCGATTAACACAAGGAATAATGCTACAGTTTCTATGCATCAAGGAATGTTGCTTTCACAGTACAGTATTTTGCATCATTATAAAAAAGTGAACTTTTACTGTAGTCTCGAAATCAATGATGTTCAACAGTATGTTAAATTACGCATGTATACGTACTCTTTGTACACATTTGACTAGAGCAGCAAAACAACACGATAGAAAAAAGAAAGGCCACCAGTCCAAATTAAGATGTCAACATTAGGTTACAAAATTCCAAATGTACAGGGTGTTCAGGGCCTCTGTTAAAACTACCATGGCATGCAGGAAGATCCGAAAAAAGTAACTTTTCCCATGCGAAAAGTTCCAAAAAAGTCTCGTCACGTGATATCAATACCCGAAATCCTGCTTAGGGATAAGCTACACCACAATACACACACGTTTGTGGGGAAAGATGGTTCACCATACAGATACAGGCACGATTTTGGGCATCACGTGACGCAATTTTTGCGAAACTTTGGTCGTTTTGAATCCCCCAAACTACCCTGGACGTTTGTGACCTTGTATAAGTATCTGTTTACACTTCTATAAATGATTAAATCATGTTTAGTTTTATTGAATTTTTTGTATGTAGTTTTCTGTTTGACTGTGCTACAGTTGACCCTATCATACGGTGTTACCATTAGTTGAATTTTATATTGTAAGTTACTTATCGTTGTTTGGCGTTTTGTTTTACTTTTAAATTTTGTCCCTAAGGAATGTATTAAAAAATCATGGAGATCATCCAGATTAATTGAAGGGCCTGGTGTAAAGCGGTGTTGAGTAAATATTTTGTCGCTTATCTTCCTAACGCGTAATTTTAAGCAAAACAACATGTGTAAAAAATAATAGTGTGTGAAGTAGCCCATAGACAGCAAGGCAAATTTAAATTTTTAAATAGGTTTTCCTCGAAATTGTAGAAATGTTACTTAAGACCCTTTCACACCAAGCCCTTCAATTCTAATCATTGGTAGAGAAGCCAACAACAAAAAACAAACAAACAAAGCACAAGTAAGTAAGTAGGTAAGCTTACTTGAAGCTTATTTGGTAGGAGTTTAACCAGGGCACCGACTGCCTTTTGGCTTATTTTTGCCCTGGGACTCTAATTCAGAAAATCCAGACATGAGGTGAACAAAAAGAAAATGGAATAGGATTTGATGCAGAGAAGAGAAGAGCGGCAGAACCTGAGAAAACCTGCCCCCATGGTGACAGACCCCAAACTGCATCCCCATGACACAAGTGACAGGCGAACCCAACATTTCTTGCATCAGAGGTGGATGCCTTAGCCACCAGGCCACCACGGGCCCTCAAACAAAGCACAAAACATACCTTGTCAAAGAATGAGGAGCAAATGATCCCTGCATAAAAATAAGTACAACTACGTTAATTGCATAATTAAGCTACACTCTTTTAGTTCACGTTAACTCAATGATTGGTGCTCATTCTCATCATCGTGACTGACACAGCCAAGTCCAAATTCTTAACTTTATCAGTGGATTCTCAAAGGTTAATCGTTGGATCGAAACGCAGTTCCGAAATGAACTGTCATTTCTTGCTTGCTCGGGGGGGGGGGGGGGGGGGGGGGGGGGGGGGGGGGGGGGGGGGGGGGGGGGGGGGGGGGGGGGGGGGGGGGGGG
>JAQIWH010007351.1:0-11564 GCA_034695005.1 Cryptops parisi
TACGCCTCCTCGTCGCGAAAATTGGAATAGCAAATTTTTCAATTTGTCGCCCACATGTCGCGTCGCCCAATTTAGGTCACTCGGTTGACCGTCGCCCAGTTGACCATCGCCCAGTGTGAATCGCCCAGTTGACCGTGTCCGTTTGAAAGTGCTTTTCAGTAGGAAATAAGTTTTTAGTGTTGAAAATAAAATATTTGGAATCAGCGATGCACAGATAATTTTTAAAGCCTAAACAATGACCACAAGTGGAGATAAGACGTTTTGGAAATAAGCTCTTCAAATGATGATCTATCTTCTATCACTATTATGTTTTTGAGCTATTTATTGATTTTCCCCACTAAAAATGTGAAAAGGGACATTGTTAATTATATATATTTTTTGATAAATATTAGTTTTATCATCATGAGATGATTCTAAGAATAATTCATTGTGATTCAGGATCATCGTAAATTGAGAGATAGATTTACTCAGTAATTGTAATTCTCATACGTTAGAACTGAATTAAGTTTTGGTTTGTTGGCATATTTAGTAGCTTATATGTTGACTTTTCAGTTGTTTTTTTTTTTTATGTATTTGTTTTTACTTAAGCATTTTGTTTTTTATTTAGGCCTACAACATCAAAAGCAGCTGATTCCGAACTTCCTGCTGAATATCTTGCAAGTCCTTTGTCACAGCAACCACAGGTACAGACTATCACCTTTTTTTGTTACATTGAATTTGCTTTAGGCACAATTAACCATCGATTTGATTATGGAAAAGAAGGTTCCAGAATTGATTTCAGTGGATCAATTTTCATATGTTTGTACTTTTCAAGGTATAATGTAAATAATGGCAATACACACATGTTACGTCCTCTGTCCTAAATTATGATACAATTCTACAATTGGCTGTTTTTCCTCCAAATTATGGAATACATTTTGCTTAACACGTACCTTTTTGACTGATTTAGCCAAATTTTGCCACTCAACGTTAACGGGGGGAACTGTTAAAATGTATTCAGACGTAAATTATATTATTGTGCTGTATATCACGTGCGTTTTGGCTACACAATGGATACAGGTAAGCATCCTTTATGATGAATGTTGCCCTTATTTGGGGAGAGGTTTAACCAACTGTAGTTGGATCTTTGATGAGAGAGGTAATTATTGTACAAGGGTTAGTCAGTAATTACGTGCAAGAATTTTATGAATATTTTTTTGTGTGGTTGGTCATATTGCTTTTCCTGCACACGTGTTGAGAAGTGTACATGTTTGCAGTTACTGTGACATAGTTTTGACCTTTAGAAGTTGGAACTTGTTTTGGCTTGTTACACATGGCCGCTTCACTCTCTGTTTGCAGCAAAGAAGTGCAGCATTCTGTAATACGTTATTTTGTGATCTGATAGTGTATCAAGAGTTGAAATCCATTGCAAACTGTCAGTACAAGAATAGTATTTTGTCGCAACAGTGTGTCTACAGAGTCCCGATCTTGCACCTTCAGACTATTGCCTGTTTGGTTCACTCAAAGATAGGGGCAGTTGATTCACATCTGACGAAGAACTGAAGGAAAGGGTACATTTGTGGCTAGCTGCTCAGCTCAAAACATTTTTTTATGCAGGTGTAACAACTGCATTGAAGCACAAGGGGACCTCGCTGACAAATTGTGTTATCGTTAGTTTTTTATTGTTATTAAAATAAATTTTATAGCACTATTGCACATAATCATTGACTCACCTCAGTAATACCACATACCACAAAGGACGAGGTTTAAAATCAGTTTGTGTCATGCCAGGCAGATCTTTTGCATAAAGGAATTTTTACGTATGATAACATGATAAATCTTATCAATTTGGAGATCATCATAAGCATGCTGGCACGTTGAATTAACCATATTGTAGGAATGTGCTTACAGGTTTTAGGCAGGTCTTCAAAAGATGATCAAATTAAATAGAAAGGACAGAAAAATAATACAATTTTATAATGTAGCTTTGATTTTAGATCAAAGTAGTAGAAAATTGATTTTACACTTGTAGTGCATTTGAGATATGTGTACGGTGACCATAGGTCATTCTTAAAGACAGTCCTTTATTTCACAGTGATTTTCTTTAGCTTTATTTTTTTTGGTACTTTATTTTTTCGTGAAATTTAATTTTATCCTTCATTTCTCGTGATTACTCTGAGGTGATGAGTGAATCAAAATTTTGTTTGTTTTTAAAGGCATCCTATGAATCTTGACAAGTGTTTGCATTATGGCGCTGTTTGCCCTTTATGTTTGTCATGTAATATATAGTCACCATAGATATAAGTGCCTATGTAGTAGTGCCTAAGAAGATCAAAATTGGTACTGCTTATTGATTACAAAATAGCCCTAGGCCTAGTATTTGAGATAGTGTTGCTTATATGCCGCTGAGGATAGGCAGCAGCAAGGATAATGTAATTTTCTCCCTGAAAAACGCCTGACATGCAATTTTTGGTTACGCAATTCAAGCAATTTTTTTTTTTTTGGCAACTGATGTTAACTTCTTGCCAACCAGTTTTTGCTGGTTGGGCAAGAAGTTAACATCAAAGTTGTCCAAAAATTGCTTGTGTCAGGCTGCCTTTATGAAGATGGACAATTGTAAGGACTTATCAAAGACATTGCATTAAATGAAACTACATTGCTAATCCTACAGTATTGCTGAGGGATAGGTTAATTGTGCATTATATTTAGTGGTTTCAGTTTAAATTAAAGTCTGAAATTTTTATGTATAGTTTTTTTATTTTAATGAACCCATTGAAATTGTTCAAAAATATGAAAGCTTAAGACTGCAGTAGATACGACTTACAGCAGGTCATACTTTTCTGTAATACAGAATACTTTTAATATTCAAATTTTCCTCATTCCCTGTTACACATCATTGCCTGTAATCTGTGAATCGATAGCATGATAACCATGTAATCTGGAAGATTTATGAAACTATGACATAATCTGCAAAAATCAATAATAGTTTGTTTAGTTGCTGCCAGGAAGCTATACACAGTGAAGAGAATTACCACACATGCTTAGATTTACAAATTTGATATCAATTAGTCATCATCTTTGAGAGCACTGTGTCTACACATGTGATAATGAGTTCTGGTATGATCACTTGACAGGAAATCTGCCTTGTCAGAATTACGAAAGTTGATAAGCACTACATACATACACTAAAACTGATCTAAACCAGGAATCTTACAAAAGTATGTAATGGACAGCATTGTGAATATCTCATTCAAATTTAACCAAAATCTTATTGTGTCTATAATATGGTATAGACATATAGAAATGTGGAAGTGAGGCCCTTATTTAAGGTGAGACCCGAGGTCTGAAAAATATTATAATTCAGCAACGATAATCATAATCCTTTTAGGTAGGAGTTGTAGTGGACTTGTTGTGATCATAGTTAATGTTATCATTTGTCTATCGTGTGTGTAGCTCGAGTCAGATTTGTAACCAGACTTAACGTTCTGTCTCAGTTATTTGTTAACCCTTTAAGTAGAAAAAGTGAGCAGTGATATGAAGAAAATGAGTAAAACCATAAATATGATAATCCAAATACTTAAACTAATTTTGTAGGTTCCTCCTAAGAAAACAGAACAAGAATTGCGAGAAGAAGAAGAATTAGAACTGGCATTAGCGCTTTCACAAAGTGAGGCGGAGAGCAAGGGGAAGAAAGATGTGAGTAATCGCTTGGGTTATATGTGTACTGATTCTATTTGGTGTAGTAGCATTCATTTAACGCAGCGTTTGTGGTCCTGAAAATTAGTGCAGTGATAAAATGCATGTTTAAAATAATATTTGATATAGTGACCACATGTGACAGAAATGAACCGAATTGATGAATTAATCATACACTAAAAAAATTGGCATATTTTAAACTTATAATTTGGTGTACATATTGTGCGTATTGGTAGTTTTCCCATCAAGTGCAATGTCATGAAGTGGCTCCAAATGATAGGAATTGTTTTTTGGGTGTGCATGGTCAAATTTTGGGTCATATTTGGTCCAGAGACCATATTTGATAATTGAAGGGCCTGCTTTAAAAGGGTGTTAAGTAACTTTTTTTGCAATTTTGAAGAAATCGCGTTGAAAGATCTGAACTTGCATTGCTGTCTATTGGCTACTTCACACTTCTTGCACGGATATCTTTGCACATAATGTTGTTTTGCTCAAAAATATGAGTTTGGAAAATAGAATTGCACCTAACACACTTGAAAATGCTTCAAGCTGATATTTGGTGAAAGTGCTATTTAACATTCTTTTACACCAGGCCCTTCAATTTTATCAGAAATTTGTTTAGCATTAATATGTTTAGCATTTAGTAGTGTAAACAAATCATTACACTGCGATAAAATTAAGTATGATAAACCTTCCTAGACTGTTAGATTTTGGTTTTGCTTCATTGTCTTATATTTTCAGGGAATGAAATTTAATTTTTTATCAAACAAAATTATGGATTTTTTGATTTGAATAAAAAACAAACAAAAATTGCTGCTAGTGATAAGAAATTTAATTCTCAGATGTTATTTTTCGCTTAACACAGTAGTATTTGCATTATACAATTGCAAAGGATGTTTGTTGATGTAGTGATATGAGGCGATGACATTCGAGGAAACTCGGGTTCACATCAATGACAAAAAAAGAGTTTTGTGTTGATACAATAAATATTTCAATGGAAGGTAAATAAACTTTCACCTTCATTTGACACGCATTGAAAAAAAAGAGACACAGATTTGTGGTAAATGATCATCACATGGTTGTTTCATGACCTAGTTTCCTCATTTGTTCACCTAACCGACCTCAATTTTGTGGTTTTACCCTACATTCTATCAAAAGTGACTCCAAGTGAATAGTTGGGTATTGAAAGTTTGTCAAACTTTGAGCATAACTTTTTT
Organism: Cryptops parisi; assembly: GCA_034695005.1. NCBI lineage: Eukaryota > Metazoa > Arthropoda > Chilopoda > Scolopendromorpha > Cryptopidae > Cryptops > Cryptops parisi. Next base: position 4,893 of record JAQIWH010007351.1, read on the forward strand.
TAGTTTCAGCCTGCAGTAGTTGTTCCTGCACCAGTTGTAGAAAATAATGGTGAATTGGACCCTGAGCTAGCTCGTTATTTGAACCGATCTTACTGGGAGCAAAGACAACAACAGGATGATAATAAAGTCATGGCCACAACTGTACCGACTGCTCCAGTGAGCTCAACAACCTCCACCAATCCATCATATACTGCAATTAAAGTCAGTGAGGTCTGTTTTTTTTTTTTAAAATACATATTTGTTATTATAATTTTAGAAATTGAAAATGCAAAATTAAAATCAAATGAACTGGAAGACTTTAGTGGTATTCATAACTTTGGAAATGATGTATTTACAGAATTACCAAAATGGAATTTCCGACGAGCTGGACGACTTTGTCAATGCGTTGCGCGGTAACTTGGAGATTTTTGTCAACCGGATGAAGAGTAATTCTAGTCGCGGTCGTAGCATATCGAACGATACGGCTGTGCAGTCGCTGTTTATGAACCTGACTGCGATGCATACTCAGCTTTTAAGATTCATGCAAGAACAAGAAGATGAACGAGGTGGGTTGGAACTGCTGGTTTTTAAAATTTTCATAGCACCTTTCTGATTTATTCAAAACTAACTGAACTCGTATGAGAACAGCAGTCTTTATATAATAGCTTCACTTGTGAGTGATTTTGTGAGAGTGAGAGTACACGAATTAGCTGGGAATTGAATGGATACTGGCATATACAGACGTTTATGAAATTATGATAATATACTGTATAGTTCAATGGACAGATGCATAAAGTGAGAACCGCATTAATTGAAAACTGAGTAAGTCCAATATAAATTGAATAGAAAATTACAGAACTCGAAAATGGAATTTTTTAAAACCCACTAAAATTTAATATTGCATCACTCAATCACGTTAATCTAAATTCGCATACATTAAAATTTGCATAAATACTTGCAGAACTCAAAAATGGAATTTCTCAAAACTCACATAAATCGAATATTCATCTAAATTCGCATAAATTGAAAATGGAATTCTCAAATTTTGGCATAAATCGAATGTCGAATAACTCGGATTGCATAAATCTAAATTTGCATAAAGCAAAACTATGCATAAAGCATATTCTTAAAAAGCATTTTTAATCCAACTTGTTTATACTTTTTATACTAGCTTCACTTGTGAGTGAACAAATCTGCTGGAAATTGAACTTCTACAACTGTTTATGATAATATTATGGTTAAAGTGAGAACCGCATAAATAGAAAACCACATAAGTCCAATGCAACAAAAATCATACAAATCAAAAATTGCGGAAATTGAAAATGGAATTACTCGAAACTTGCATAAATCGAATATTACATAACTCAAAGATCGCATTAATGTAGTTTTAGATTTAAAAGTTTGAGTGCTGCATAAATCGAATCATGAAGAACTAAAAAATGTTTGGTTTTTGCATCATGTATGTATGTGTATGTATGTATGTATGATATATACAGTATATCCGTATATGACAGTATTGTGTATAAAGAGTATGCTTAAACAGCATATTTAATGTACTTGTTTTATCAATTTAACCAAAAACATGAACATTTTATATGTATTTTGGAGTTTTATATTTTATATCCACCCAGTATTTTACTTTATTTTTAATATTTTAAATAAATAATTGTTTGGACTTGTTACACTTTTGTTTGCAGTGTACTACGAAGGTTTACAAGATAAGCTTGGTCAGATTAAAGACGCTCGAGCAGCTCTTGATGCATTACGCGAAGATCATCGTGAGAAACTGCGTAGAGAAGCGGAAGACGCGGAACGTGTCAGACAGATTCAAATGGCTCAGAAGTTGGAAGTGATGCGCAAGAAGAAACAGGTATTTTGAACATGCAACCTGTTGCACGCAGTTGACGAATCGTCAGTGTTGATCTTGATTGCATTATTCGTAATTGGATTGAATATTCAATTAGGATTACTTGGAGTACCAGAGACAGATGGCACTGCAACGAATGCAGGAGCAGGAACGGGAAATGCATTTTCGTCAGGAACAGCAGAAACAGCAGTACATGAGAGGAATCCCACCGACGGCTATGTATGTCCAGCCTCAGTTTGTTCCCCCGCAGGCTCAGAATTTCGCTCCAACAGGTATGCAAATGATCATTTAACAAAGCGTTAATCCAATTGTGCCAAGTGAGCATGATAGAACAGTTAAAATATGATGGCTTCTAAAGATGGCAGTCCAGATCATTCCACTTACCCTCTGCCAAATTCATCCCATCCAGGAAACCCAGTGTTTAGGCCAGCCACCTACCCACCTTATAATATGCAAGGTAAGGGTGATTCGATTGAAAGAAAGAAAGCGCAGTGCAAACGTACGTGTATGTAATGGTTATTTCATTTGCGTATTTAAGCCATGAATACTGCGCTACCAGGACAAAGTTATGGGCCAACTCAGATGGTGAATCCCAACGTACCCCCACAGGCCCAAGGGCCAGTACCTAACATGCAACCTGGAGGAAGTATGCCGCCAATTCCAACTATAATTCCATCAACAAGTAAATATTTTTATTTTCTTTTTAGTTTATACTTTTAGGGATGTTTTTTGTTTCTATACAGTGAAACTTCTCTAAGCCGACCACCCACTGTTCTTTGAAAAAGGGGTCCTTCAGAGGGGTGGGGCTACAGTTAAATACAGTAGTTTTGAATACTGTACACATTGAACGGCAATTTTCTAATAATACACAAAAATCTTAACATTTCAAAGTTTTATTTTAAACTTTGTAGTTTGATTAGTCAAGATAAAAATTCAGTGGTACGTTTGTTGGGTTTTTTATCCGTATTTGACTTTGTATTAATATGTATTGTATTTTAAGCTATTTTCTAACTTGAGTAACATTCAATTAGTAAAATTCTTTTACAATTCGTAAATCAAATTATTTGCACAATTCAGAAGGCTTTCGGGAACAATGTGCAGCACAAACCCTTCAAAAATGGTCAAGAATCTGTTGAAAGTGATCCACGTTCTGGAAGGCCTGCAACAAACACAATACCTGATAATATTAAATGTGTACGGGTTGTAATCGCAAAAGATCAGCAACTGGCAGTGCCGATAAATGTTTTTATTTTTCAATATTTTAAATAGACATCTATTTTTTATATATTACATAAGTGGATACTTTCTGGACAGACCCGTTACTTTTGAACTAATGTATGGAAATTTTCTGTTTTTGTTGTTTGAAAAAGGCACCCACCCAACAACAGAGTGGGTGCCTTTTTTTTTGGTCTTGAAACCAATCTCATCTACGATTTATTTTGATTTTGTTCACGATTGGACTATATTTGCTGCACTATTGTTGAATATTGACACTGTATTCAAGAATTTTATTTTGTGTGTTTTGAACAGATCCTGCAATGCAACCAATGCCTGGCGGGCCTATACAAACTATGCCAGGAACCCTTCCTGTGTCGAGTGGTCCTGTTGGCGAGCAACCGACTGGACCACAAACACCCACAACCCAGGCACCCATCAACGAAGGCGAACTTATTTCATTTGATTAATTTCTTTTTCTTTGTATTTCCTTGCGAGGTCTCAAACTTGATACAACTTTTACTTTAAAAAACAAACTGGAAATTTTGCAACCTGTACGTATTTATTATATAGTAGTGCACGGATAACGTTTTAACTGTACAGAAATGTAAACTCTGCTGTTTGATGATTATATTTGTTTTATTCATGATGAAAATTTGAAACCAAATAAACACATGTAAACTTTTTTCCATATTGAAATTCATTGATATACATTATGGTACGTTATATACAAATATTTTTATTCTTTGAGAAAAGCGTTTTCAAAAAATCTATAGTTTTCAATTAATGCAAGTTTTAATCTCTAGTTTCTACACATCCTAAGGTTGAAACATGGCTGAAACGTGCCTCATGGTTTCTGAGCCAACGCAGACCGCCTTCACACTTCTATGTTTTGCGTTAGAGACCGTCAGAATAGGACAATAGGATAACACGAAAAGTGCTGCGAGACAGGTGAACTGTTTAAACAGCCATTTCTAGTCAAGACTTAGCGGCGTGTGTAAACAGTTGATGTGTTTTTCTTTTGCATTTTCCTATTTTCTTTTCTACCTGATAAAGCTTCTAAGCAGGTGAAACAGTCCACCTAGTTATTACCTAGTAAGGTAAATAACTTTTAAGTTTTTTTCTTATAAAATGAGTTTGAGATTTCTCTAATTGTGCAAAAGAACAAAAATCGCATAAACCGAGCATTCCTTTGGGGCATGTTTTTTATTTCTTTATAATCTACTATAATATAAAAGCCATGTGAGTTTCTCTGTCCTGTCAAAAATTATGCAAAAACCAGAAGGTGCAGGAAGCTGAAACTTAGTAGGCAATTAGATGACATTCCAAAAAGGGTGTCAGGTGCAGGGCCAGGGATGTTTCTTTAAAATAGAAACCTTATTTATTCAGTTTCAAATTGTTAATATAATGTGTAAACAATAGTCATCGTTGATTATTGGATACAAAGAAAAAAGTATGTATAAAAAATAAATGGTGGAAAGAAAAGTTAACGAGTAAAGTTTTTATTTTAACATCTTGGTATCCCTGACAGGGTGCACCAAGTCATTGGAGTCTTGAATTTGTCATCCGGGGAAGTGGGACAATTACATAAGTGAGAATTTACTAGTGGTTGTGTATGGTTCAATTTGCTGAGAAACCGTAAGGCTAACAAATCTGAAAGTCGGAAGGGTGGTAGATGTACTCTGAAGGAAGCATGAAATGCTGATGACTGGACAGTGTCATCAGCGAGACAAACCCGAGAAGCCAAATAAAAACTCTGTTGCTTTTATCAGTAATGAGTAATGTAAAAGTTTAAATTAATAAAGGCAATAATGATTCTTTCAAATAAATGTTTTTTTTTAATTAACATGGAATTCTAGTATTGTGTCAGATGGTATACATTTCCGCATATCCTAACCTAACCTGCAAAATAAACCCATAACCAACTACAAGTAAATAGCAACTCAGACTTCGCCCCGGCTATAACCGGAAAGTAGCAAATTAATAAACGCATGTAACGAATGTTGCGAAGCAACATGAATAAAACGACATAACAAAAATAACGAAATAAAAACTTTTCCTAAACACATGTAACGAATGTTGCGAAGCAACATAAATAAAAACAAAAATAACGAAATAAAAACTTTCTCCGTTATTTTGACGGGCTGTAGACCAGACCTACATTAACACCTAATGGTTAATGTAGGCATAGACCAGACAATATTGAGGGTCTTCGCTGTATTCGTTTAATGTGTTGTTTATAACGCATGTGATATGATATGAACCAGTTTTATTTTAAATAGATTGTTGGTTCCACCCCATTCTTAATTCTAAAATAAAAATCGATCATTGCCACAACCAATTCCATTGCCCGGTCTATGTTGCACACTTTGGTATAAACAAAGTGCATTTCAACATTATCGGAAGCACTGGGGTATAAAAACGTAAAAACCACAGTTTGATTAAACGTATAAACCTGCATTAAAATGTAATATTTTGAACCAATCAGATTAGATGGATTAGATCCACGAACGGACTAAAAAAAATATCCTCCAATGAAATCACTGTTGATTGGTTGACACTTTTGAACACGAAGCAGGTTTCTATAGCTTTTGTGTTCAGCAAGCATGGAGAACCTGGACACGATGGAGAAGATGGAGAACGACGAAGAATCAGGAGGAATCGCAGAAATGGCGGCCCATTTCATTCCCCCTACTATTCAGGACAATCCGAATGGATGGGGACCTTGTTCGGTTCCCGATCAATACAAGGACATGCCTTATCAACCCTTTTCGAAGGGTGATCGATTGGGAAAAGTAAGCATCAAAAAGTGTTAGTTGAATTTTGGTTAGGTTTACTTTCCATGTGCCACATACCACTTTACCGGCTATTTAGAACATTGAACACACGGTGTGAATGTAGTCAATTCAATGTTAATTTTCCCAATACTGCACCAGTTTACATTCTTGTCACGACGATTTCACTACATATGTTACGTGTTCTGCTGTATGGACGCATAAAATTGGATTTATGTACATATGACCATGTTATAACCTATTCAACATATGTTGAATCCAACCACTCAATGAAGCCACTTCAATGCTCGATGAAGTCCCTGTGGCAATGGATGTTTCAGTGACAAACTAGATTTAGTTTTATGATGGAAGATGTTAAAAGGTTATTGTTATAAGCTGTCAGATTGAACCAGCCTTGAACTTTTTCTTTAATTTGTAACTTAATGTGATCTGATATAAAGCTAATAGAAGTGTGCCCATAAACATATGGATGCTTTCTAATTTTTCTGAAATGTTAGTGGTATTATACAAAAGTCTGAGTTATGGTGAATATAGCAAATAGTTTCAATCGCCTCAATTTCCTTGTACGAATTTTTAAGTCGAAAAACTTATTCACTTCAACATTGACGAGTGTTACAAAAATTGATGAATCAAATGAAAATTGTGTACTTTCCAAAGTGCGTGCAGTCTGATGTTGCTATTTGCTTGTAACTTGGTTATGGGTTTATGTTGCAAGTTATGTTTGGAAAAACAAAAACGTATTAAACGTATGATTTTGTTTTGTTTTCCTAACCTAACCTGCAAAATAAACCCATAACCAAGTACAAGCAAATAGCA
>JAQIWH010007352.1:0-11564 GCA_034695005.1 Cryptops parisi
TAAAACATTCTCGTTATAGGTGATGAGTTCGTTATGCGGTAATTTGATCTCAATCCAATGCAACGAAAAAATCTCTTAAAGACTTATTTGTTTCAAAATTAATCTAACACTCTCATAAGTGTAATAATAACTATATGTCCAATAATTATAAATAAACGTATTATGCATCAGTCGATAGATAAAATCTACACAAGTTTCATATCTAATTGGCGATTAATCTTGTGCACATGCGCTGCTTAGAGACTTATTGTTGTAAAATGGTCATTCGACAACAGAAAGGTTTGTCAGAGTTGAAAGAATGGTTTGCTGTTGTCATGAATCATGATGGTTGATTCCATTGTTTAAGCACTGGCAAGATTACTTCTTGGCTGTAGAATCGCCATTCTGATACAATGGATCCCTTAACGGCGCATGTCCAAAACATTAATTGTGAGTCTATGCTATATGAAAATTTCTATCGACTGATGCAAAGCACGTTACTGTATTATTATTTGTTACTTAGCCTTTACGATACTATACGCACGTTACTATAGCCTTTGATTGGAACACCATAATATAGCTTGCGAGGGAGTGGCGCAGCCACTAACGAACGAGCTAATGGTATAATAACAAAGTATAATAAAATTTGGAGATTGTCACCTGAAGAATGCCGAATTATAGTAGAATTCTCTTCACTTATATAATCCGAACCCTAAGAATCCGAACTTGAAGTTCCGTATACAAAATTTGACATAGCAAATTTGACATTAGAGCAATTTGACATTGCTCCATTTTCGAGCAATGTCAAAAGTGTACATTTATATGTACTCAATTTTCATATTTTATACGTGTTACTTTGCTGGGTACATGCTGTATTGTTATTTTATTTGCAAACAATTTATTTGTTTATTTGTAATGTTTGTAAATCAAACTACCCTACACTAGTAATATATTTTTTTTATGTCAATAAACTACCAACGTATGTCATATTTCATACGAATTTTAAAATTACTCCCCGAGAATCAGAATTATTCGGTATTCCGAAGAACCCTAATCCCTCAACCTTTCGAATTAGTGCAGTTCTACTGTATATCGTTTATGTTAATAATGGTAGATGCGAGTTTATGTCGGATAATAGAGAAATATACCACAACACGAGTCAACTCCAATAGTTTGTTGCACCGGCAAAACAAACCAGACCATGTTTAACTATTTCACAATCAAAAACCATATTCCCAGCTGATATTTTGTTTTACCCTAAAGTCTTAAAATCATTCACCCATCACCGCTTTCCGTCATCCATCCATACTGCAGGGAGCCAACGGCAACCATTCCAACCTCAAGGTTAATTTTCACCTCCGGTTTACTAAACCGGACAATTTAACCGGGTGTTGCTACCCCAACTGGCCCTTGGTGGTTTTTCTTTGCAAACCGTTAATCTAAGATGGTGGTCACACACAATCGCAGGGCTGATAATGCACAGCATCCAATAAAAAGGCAGCCGGAGCACCACTCCTCACTCCACTCGTATTGCCACCTAATCTCATTGGCACTTCTTCTGTCAACTTAGTGTCAAAAAGCACAATTGAATCCACCAAGGGGATGATGATGATGATGCTGCTCTCCAAGAACCACCACCAAGAGCAGTACCAATACTATATACATGGTATATAACCACACCAGATGGGCCTCCAAGCTGGCCTATTGTTCTACTTTGTTTATACACCGCCATGAATATGTTTTCCTATCTTAATAATACACTAGCCATAGCCAATAACACACCGAATTAGGAACAGTACAGTAGTCTCGTGATTGATTTATTAACGGACAATTATTTTATTTGTATAGTTTAATTAAATCTTTCCGGTGTGACTTTTTTTGTTTTAAGTTCGGGTTATTTTTCTACAAAAAAAAAATAATATACAATGTCCATAATGAGACGTACACATTTGGAAACTTTTATTATTTTTTCATATCAGGTATACAATTCAATGGTGGAACGGAAGCAGAAACCTATTAAGTTCATGCGAGAATTTTATTGTGCATGTCAGAGCCACAGTGGCGCTGCAGTCAGTCATTTTCCAAAATGACGATTCTGCGCAACCAAGAACAGGCTGTGTAGTGGTATGCAGAAACAAAATCTTAAATATGAAACGATTTACAACACACGACTCAACAACTAAAACGAATAATTTATCATAATTTGTTGACGATTTGACGCTGGTTTTGTAGTGGTTGGTGAACGAGTGCGTGAGAAAACACGTGTTTATTTTTGTTTGAAAAAATTCCAACGATGTAAACATCTTAAATATGAGACATTCTAACTCTAATTTGAAAATCTCAAACGTTCCTGAAAATGTTTTGACATGGGGGAATGTTGCAGAACACGTGGCGTAAATTAGACTACCGCCTAGAAGATATTGTCACCAGAGGCGCCCGTGTGGAGGTGTACTGGGGTCGTATTTATACTAGGTTTACTACCATCTCCATACTTTACATACTTACGTTTATCTACATATTTACCTTCAAACTGTATGTGAATAAAATGTTTAGATTTCGTGGTAGACATTCTGTATAAATCATTATATTTATCACATTTTCAGTACACGCACTTTTCAACTTATCAACCGAATGTTTTAGTTTAGAAACACGTATCAAATATACTACACACCCTTAAAAAATGAACTTTTTGTACATTCACATCTCAGTTGTTCTACAAGATCAATGTATACCATAATCACCAAGCAACCGATAATGTTTGAGCGGTTTTTTGCAAGATCAGCCTTTCTTTGGCAGGCGAAAGGATTTTGCAAAACCTTTATTGCTTCTATAAAAAAAAACATTTAAAACTGCTTTTAAACAGTCCTGTAAATAGTCGTATTGGTAGTAGGCTATAATGCGATTTATCTATTAAAAATTAATACTAATTTATTTTTTTTTAAAATAAACGTCATTTTTCGGAATTGTCACATCTCTTAATACGCGACTTTCAACGAATAGTTCAACTTTCCAGTTGACTAAAGAATTTTACCTTTTAAGTTACATGAAACCCACATTTTTGTCCATTTTCAAAATAAAATAAAAAAAACGCAAACAAACTTTAAGCTTTCAGAAACACATTGAAAAAAAAATAGAATGAAACAAAAAGACGAGAAAATGGAAAGCCAAACAAAAACATGACAAAACCAGAAGTTAACCCAAACTTGCTAGCATATACTGTGTATACATATTTTTTGTGACTATCTCTTTCTCATTGGCCATCTTGTTTTAGAAAAGTAGAAAAGAAGCTGACGATGAGATGAGGAAACAACAGAAGAAGAAGAAGAAGACGAAGAAAAAAGAAAAGAAGAAAATTTCTCCTGTTTTCTATTCCATTCGCCTGGAGGTCTGTATACGATTTTTGTAAAGAAAAGACAGTGGTGCAACTCGCCTCTACTACTACTACCACCACCACCACCACCACTACTATTACCACTACTACTTGCGACAGAAACTTTGTAGCAAACAGCCAAGTTTTCTTCTTAGTCTTCTTCTTCTTCTTCTTTGGCTTGGCCCTGGAGCAATGCGAGGTAACACAATTACTCCTGACGTTTGCATTAGATTTATGCATGCATTAGGAAACTGTTTGAAGTGGAGGAAGGAGGAGGAAAAGGGAATGGAAAAGCAGGATAGAGAAAAAAAAAAGAGACATAGAATGAAATAGAAAAGAGGGGGTAAAAAAAAGGGAAAAAATGGAGTTGAAGAAAACATGGTTGGCAGTGTACTGACCCTTCCAAACTTAGTTTTAACATTTTGTTTTTCGTTAAAGTATACGTGTATATGTTAAATTTTAACGAGAAACCTGTCTAATGGTGGTGTTAAAATTTGACTTTGGTGTAACGTGTCAAGTTTAACAAGATTAATAAGGACTTGTACAAGTGCTGTATACAGGTTAAATTATGTAACGTCTACATATAAAAACAAAGCTTGTGAGTGACTCTTGAAATTATTTGGCAATGGCCTTGAAATTATTTCAAGGCCATTGCATTGTTACATCTAAAACCATAAGTCATAGCTACAAAATCATTAAGAAGTTGCAGTTAATGGTCCATTTAGTTAGAATCTAATGTCGTTTTATTTATTTATAACAATTCAACCGAAATAAACATAGAAACAACAGGGCTTCTAAAAATTTCGAGTATACCACCAGTGTAATGCAGTGTAGTGAATACACATTGCATTTGCAGAAAGTTTTAGATGCTCTATTGTTTCTATGTGTCCTTCAGTTGGAATGTTGTAAATAAATGTAGCGACACTGGAACCTGACTAAATAGACCATTTACTACAACTTCCTACATATGACTTTGTAGCCACGACTCATGGTTTTCGATGTAACAATGCAATGATCTTAAAAATTAATTGGCAATGAAAATAGCACCACTAAAAAGACCCCTCATACGCAAACATTTGTTTATCGCATGCTTTGTTTCATATGTGGATGTGTGACGTTAAATGATTCACCATGTATATATGCTACGTGTTGTAATATGCAGCAGGCAGTTCTCGTTTGATAAACGTAGAATCTCATAATTCCCACGAAACGAAACAATTACAGCCGACGATTCAATTGTGTAGCAATTATATCACACTTGGCGTATACATAATGGAAAAAACTGAGCAGGTGCAGAAGCGTTCATTCACTTGTGCATCACCTCAAAGAATCGCATAATGACGAATTTTCTTGCCAAGAGTGACTATCTGGGAAGATTTCTCTCGTCCCACTATAGGGATATAGCATTACAGAACTCGCATAAATGGAAGTTTATTTTATACTCGACGTATATGTATTGATTTGTGCAACATTCGTATATAAAAAAAGTACTGTATTTATTTAGAAGAATAAGCGTCTGTTTTTACTGTATGTATTCGTTTAATTGAGTATTAGAATGCGTTTCCTACGTTCCATTATTTCAATCTCCACAAAACCGTACTTAACAAATTAATTCCACAAATAACACACGTAGACTAATAAGAAAATAAACCACAAAACAAAACTTAATAAAAAATGAACAAAACTTTTGCCCATCTCTGTCCAAAAAAAAAACAAAACAAAAAAAAAGAACAAGGCAATTTGCTTTGTGGTATTACCCCCACCCACCTATTTTGAATAATGCATCCGCGATGTTGTTTTTCAACAATATATTGGAAAACAGGTGAAACGAACGGGATAGAGGGTTATACTAAGTATATGTTTATATGTTGAGTTTTACCCCCTTCTACTCCTTTTTTCTTTCCATCATCTTTTCCTACAGACTCCCATTTTCTTCTTTTTTTTTTGTTCCTTTCCTTTCATGGAAACTGTCGCCAGAAGCAAAATTCGACCCGATGCGTCGCGTGGATTTGCATATTTATCGAAAGACCCTCTTACCCCCTTCTTCGTTTTTTTTTTTTACAAAACTTTTTTTTTTCTTCATCTACCCCCGCTTCTTCGTCAGGCTCGAGCCACCCGAGGGTGAACCGAGCCCGTCTCAACCCTTTAGGCTCGAAACCGTCACTCAAGAAAACGGAGAAAAATAAAACAGGAAAAGGGGGCACCAGAGTTGAGAAAAGGGAACTAAACATAAAGACGAAGAAAATGGCAGCAGAAAGTTTTATTTTCAAGTAATACTCCCCTCCACAGATAATTTGCTGGACTTATCTATATGAAATACATAAAATCAAGGGAGGGGCGGATAACTGATTTTTTGTGTGCCTACTTTGTAACCAACGCAATGAAAACTACGTGTCCAGTTATACACGGAGAATTCAAGAAGTTTCCGGGAAACTAGAAAATATTTCGTTATATTAATTTTCCTGGAACTTTTTGAACTCCCCATATATAGCCTTAATAGGTGTGTCCGTGTATAGTGATGCATCTATTAGAAAGCAATATCACGTGATCGATATTCCCCCATCTAACACAACCCTGTAGCTACGTCACACTGATTGAAACAATCCGCTTTAATTACTAGGACCGTGTCGAATGTCCATAATCCATCTATCATAACGGATTAACTTTCAGTCCTTTACTATCATTAACTAATTAACTATCAATTCATGATATAGCAGTAGCATACGAAGTGTTTTCAACTAACTGTATGTATACTGTATAAACGTTTTAATCAGTGGGTGAAAATCATTTTATATTCAACTTGTGCAAAAGTATGGAGTAATTTTACATCTATAACCCGCTTTTTGTAGTTTGCAGAGTTTGAAGTATCAGATAACCAGTAAAACACTGCGATGGTATCTGAAAAAAAAATAGCCAAAAGGGAGATCAACTTTGTGAAAACCGCACAAACTTTATTGGCTACCGGAAACATTAGGCCTATCAATAAATTTTTATCACATATTTAAAGAAAAAATTCTGTCAATGATTTGAAACCGACCACGTTCTTACAGTTACGCATTTATTACAATACCAGTATATATTAAATACATAGGTACTTTCCTGTTATAGCCGGGGCGAGTCTGAGTTGCTATTTGCTTGTACTTGGTTATGGGTTTATTGTGCAGGTTAGGAAAACAAAACAATATCATACATTTAAAACGTTTCTTTGTTTTTCCTAATCTAACCTGCAAAATAAATCCATACAGAATAAACTAAGTACAAAGCGAATATCAACATCAGACTCGCCCCGGCTATAACAGGAAAGTACCAATACATATAATACAGACTCCTCGATTTATGCGAGTTTATTTATTTATTTTATTCGGCCAAAGGACAAACGACAACAAACAAAATCACGACAATAAAAGGAAAACAAAAAAACGGATAAATAAATGTTACAGGAAATTAACCTAACCTAAAATAACTTAAACAGTTCTATTTAAAATGTTATTTCATACATTGCCAAAGAAGGCCAAGTATTGTATACATTGCCTAGATTATACACATTACCTGTAACTTAATACAACTTTACTATATTATGCGACAAAACAGACATTTTAGATGCTCGTTATATAGACTAGAAAAATATTTTCGCTAATATACTGTACAATTCTGTGAGGTGATGCACTGACGACTTAATCTTTCTGCACCTGCCACTTTTCCTACTACAATGTATACTCACGTATAACACGAATAGTCCTCACGATGAAATTTTCCATTGAGTTTTGCTTGTTTTTTTCATTTCAAGATTTCATAAAAAATACACGATTTTCATTTTATGGGAAAATTTTAGCTGAACGTAACCCTCGCATGAATCCAAAACAATATATTATTGTATTTATTTTACTTAACGCTTTCATAGAATGGTAAAAGTGTATTAGATTAACTCATGCTAATATGGAGTATATACTTGTATACACGAATTAAAAGGAAAAGGGTTTGTACAGTACACAGTAAGAGGGATGATTTCAGTAGAGTAAAAGTGAGGGGTAGTTGGAAAGGGATGAGGGAGGGGGGAGGAGGGGATTGAAAGATAGAGAGGAGACAGCGTTGTTCTACGGCTTCATTCAATTAGGAGGCACGTGGCCCGGGGCCGAGCACAGTTCCTCGGTCGCTTCCAATTAGACCGAACCGATCGTTACGCAGCATCTGCGACCTTTCCTACCACTGACTCCGCCCCTTTATTCGTCTATAGTGTACGCCACCACAAACTTCACTCCACTACTAATACTACTAGCCTCCCCCCCCCTACTCAAACCCCTCGTCGCTGCTACCTTTGGTCCCTATGTTCTCTTACTTTGCAGTTTCATTAAACCAACGTGATGATGGTGATTTGTGTAAAGAATGACATACATTTGTGACATATGCAATTTGAAAAGAGAGAGGGGGGGGGAGGGGGGCTATGTCCAGATGTAATTTTGTAAGGAAATTATTTCATCGATACGAATTAATTTTTTAACCAACTTCAAAAAAAAAGGAGGTTAACAATTCGACGCGTATGTATATTTTTCTTGAGTCAACTGTACGAAATTTATGGATTTGTATGATTTTGTTTGTACTTTCCTGTTAATCCGGCCACCTTCTGATACTTGCTTGTACTTGGCTATGAGTTTATTTTGAAGGTTAGATTAGAAAAAAAAAAGATAAGCCGTACATAAACCATACTTATAAAGTATGGTTTGTGTATTGTTTTTTTTTTTCCTAACCTAACCTGCAAAATAAACCCAGAACCAAATACAAACAAGTATCAGAAGGTGGCTGGGTTAACAAGACAGTACCAATTTTAAAACATTGGAAATCTAAGAATGACCTTACTGTTCTGCTTTTATTTTTTTTGGTTTCATATTTTTCTAACGCAAGTTTGTCAAACTTATTCGGCCCGCGGGCCACATAAGAAGTTTTTCGTATCCTCTCGAGAAACGCATAAGTAATTTTGCGCCATGTCGAAAGGCCTTGGGTGTTTAATTTCATTATAAGTGGACAAATTTTCTACGTTTTTTAAAATGCAGTGTTTTAAAACGGTCCTGTTTATCCTCCACATCTATGACAAGTAAAATATCTCTACTTAAACGATTCTTTAAAATGAAACAGTAACTTTTGTTTGTGGTAATAACTATACACGACTTATGAACGCACACTAATTTCGTTAACATTAAAAAACACATTTCGTGTTTCCGGACCATACATTTAACATGTCTGCTCTAGATAAGGAAAACAAGTGTTTTCAGTACGTTATCGGCAGTATGTAAACACGAAGTTTTGTGTGCAACTACAGCAGTTCATTTCAATACAACATTTATCCCCGGCTCCATTACAAGTTTTAAGTTACAATTATAGACTAAACCTTATAAGCTAAACACAAAACGGGGGTTAAGTAGACTTGAGTAGGCTTACTATCATTAACTTGACTGTTAATTAAATTTTAACATATCATCAATAAATTAAAAAAAAAAATTAAAATAATGTCGTAGACTTGAAGTGCCTATTTCCAAAACGTCTTAATTCCATAAAATACAATTTTACAGTTTTTTATTCACTTGACTGCATGCAAGTGTGGTTTTTGAGAGTGCTTTTCAGTAGGAAATAAGTTTTGAGTTTTGAAAATAATATATTTGGAATCATCGATGCACAAAGAGTTTTCAGAGCTACAGTTAGTTTTAACTAACAGTAGCTAGTAGTTAGTTTTAACTCAGTTAGTTTTAACTAAAAAATGATCAAAAGTAGAGTTAAGACGTTTTGGAAATAAGCTCTTCAATTGACAAACAAGAAAGAACCTACACGCATCCATCATGTGCTGCCACCTACACAATAAAATTTTAAAAAATGTACAAAATCATACAGAAAATAAAGGAATAAAATCTCAATATAAAAATTTAAAATAAAAACAAATTGCTACACAAAATTCAAAATAAATTTATTTTTAATTTTAAAAAAAAATATCACAGAATTCGTGACTGTCATTGAAAAACTAGGAGAATCTTGCTACATTCACTACTACAATTATAAAATAGAGTTCGATACCATTATATAAATTTGGAGCTTCGGCTTCATCATTATCGCACAGCATCATCATCATTATCATCATCATTTTCGTCAACTTTATCGATTTTGAGACGAAAGCGAGGCTGCAAATCTGGAAACGAACTTTTGCCCCGCAGCCAAAGACGGACGAGGGATGAGATAATGGAAACCCCTCGAGAATAACGCCAGCCTGTCAGTGGCAATTAATTCCTATATAGCAAAAGGAGAAACCCAAAGATCACCTCGCACTACCCCACCCGAAAATGCTAATAAACCCAAAATATCTCTGCCTATAAAACTCAAAACTAGAGATACGAAACTACGATTTTCTTTTCTTTTTTGCGCTAAATTTAACTTACTCTTCCTTTACATTTACGAGTTTCGGAATTTTGAATATCAAAAAATTGAAAAAGGAAAACAAAAAACAATTGCACAAAACTCGATAAGGGCCTCGATTTATGCGATTTCACCATTGTAATACGAAACATTTTTATATTACTTTTTATTCTTCCTATATTACAACACATTACACATTTACGAGATTCAGTCACAACACCACATTAAAAAAACAAAAAACTGAAAAAATACCCGTTATAGTTCTCGATTTACGCGAAGAGTGAAAACCTTCCATATTCTCGTTATATACGAGGAAATTTCGCTGTTATGCGATTCGCTACTAGTGACAACGCTCCTACAGGCTACAACTGCTTATTTTCCTTCGACGCCACGTGTGGCGAAAAATACTAGCCTTTACACTGAAAATGTCAATAAAGTAATTCCTTTTCGTGGAAATTTCGATTCATGCGAAGGTTTTACAGAATATGACTCGCATAAATCAAGGACTATTTATGTTATTTGGCTCGGTCTACAAGAACCAAATACCAATCGAATATACGCATACGTTACAGGGCATATCATTCATACATCAACACATACATCAACATTCACATAAAATTAATTTAAAATCTATTCGATTTACGAAAATCCAAAATGTTCAACTATCATTTAAAAAAACGAACAAGCAAGGATTAATAAATCATATAACATAGTACACGATGCTTTAATTCTGCTACTAGTATCTGTAACACATTTGTAGGATAGACACGTGTTGCCACAATAGTTTGCTCCTGGCTTTATGCCTTTGGCTCTTTTCAAACACGTATTTAAACAATGATCGTACTCTACACAGTAAAAACAATAATTAAAACAACGAATAACAATAATTACAAACGATTTCAAAATAGTGGCGGAGACTGTCAATCAAAGATCGGCAGTTGTTGATAAAATGATTTATGAGAAACGTTAAATGTGACAACAAAATATCACTGATTACATACAACATGCGCACACAAATTTAATCATACAGTGAACATATATGCATATAGTAGGCTAAACATATATACATACAGTAAACATAAATGCCTGTAGTAAACATATACGAGTAGTGAACACCTACATCCCAATGCTCTAACTAAATCAATCAAAATTCTAACTTTTGTATTTAGATATTTATAGTAATGTTTGCTAAACATGTACTGTATATGAGTTGGGTAATCAATTTATGTGAAGAGTTACGTTTCACACAAACCTCGCATATAAACCTAAAAGATGTAGATTAATAAAATAAAATAAAATATATTTTTATTTTATTTTGACAGGAAGCAAACCATGAAGGTTCGATGAAAACAAACACAATACAAAAAGCAATTATAATACACAAATACTAATCAATAAAATTAATATGTTTAAAAAGAAGGCTATTAAATTTCTATAATTCCATATAAAAATTATATGGAATTTTTTATTCATCTATTTTCCGTCCCGTTCCAACGGGGCGGGATAACAAATTATTATAGAGAACTATGAGCAATATGTTTCTGAAAGATATTTAAAATGAGATACATTGGTACCTATTGAGGGAAAAACGAATGTGCCGATTGGGAGGCAGTTTGGAGGCGCTTTAGTCTATACCGCGGAAGATCGGCCCTTATGACAAGAGCAATAGAGTTTTGATGAAAACTTGCTGCTCTCAAGTTTAAATGTGTGCGAAACACACATTTACTAGCTACCAGTAAGGTTCGTTCGTTAATACGTAACTTTGTTACGCACGGTAGTAACACGAATTTGTGTTTTGCAATTTATTTTTTTCTGATAC
>JAQIWH010007353.1:0-11564 GCA_034695005.1 Cryptops parisi
ATGACGTTAAATCTCACAATGTGGCGCTGATTTCGCACAAATACGGTGCTGCCCTCTGAATAGGGCTCGTTGCCTATAGCTTACAGCCATTTTTACATAAAACAACATCTTGGTAACAAGAACAACTTAATAGTGGAAGATTATATATATTCTTATTTACTGCTACAACAATCCAACTGCACCAGGCACCAATATAGCCTGCTACTGAACTAAAATTAAAAACGAAACATGATATACAAAACCAGACTGCTATTTCTAACATTTCCACTCAGTCTTGTTTAACTGTATGTACTTGTGACCCCATTAATTCTAAACAAACTACTTGTTATGGGAATGACATAGGTTTCGACATTACATCAGCTGCCATTATGCCTGTTTCACAACATTTTAACGCTACCTTATGACTAGCTTCCTTTTTTTCTAATGTAATGATCCTTAATATCTATATGTTTTGTACATCCGTGACAAATTGGATTTTCTGCAATTTTAATTGCATTCTGATTATCACAGTACATAGTTATTGGTTTCTTGAAGGCACTGTTCAGATTTTTCTGAAGTTTACAAAGCCACATAGCTTCTTGACATGTCGCACTGAGAGACATATACTCTGCTACAGTAGTCGACAAGGCTACTGTTGGTTGTTTTTTAGAGTTCCAGCTGATAGCTGCTCCACTCATAATAAAAGCATAGCTTGTATAAGAGCGTTGGTCTTCTACATTGCTCCCCCAATCTGCATCAGCATAACCCACTAGTGATGAATTATCTTTACAAAACACCAACTTCATATGCTTTGTTCCTTGTACATATCGTAGTACACGCTTCGCTGCATTCCAGTGTTGCTTGCGAGGATCGGCATTAAACTGGCTTAAGAAACTTACTATGTATGATAAATCTGGGTCGTGTTCATTGAGCGAGATACATCAAACCAGAGAAAAATGATAAAGTAAGTTTATGTACAGTAATACAAGTGTAAATAAGCTTTTTATTATATTTATTTAAATCTACGGTTCAACCAAAATACTTAGTGTTTTTTGGAACACTTTCATTTTCAATAATGTTCTTTGTCGATCGTCAAAGTTTATTGTCTTTATAACAAAGTTAGTTTAAAATTGAATATTTGGTGGGTATCCAATCATATTTGAATGAATAAAATAATTAAAAAAACAAATAAGTAAACTTTCAAATTGCTTTGTGTCAACACTAGTGTCTGTGACTTTTGCCACTTTTTTTTAGTTCTTCTGCCTCCAGTTATTTTGGAGAAGAAAGGTAACGACTTTTGTAAGGTAACGACTTTTTGTTTGCTATCTAGTCTAGTAGAAAAGTAAACATACTACCAGTGGATATACACCCTGTGTAACTTAGAGGAAAGAATAACTGCAAAATGGAGAAATAAAGGGAAACATTTTCAAGAAATGTGAATCCCCTGTTTATTAAACGGATGTTTTTATCTTTAAAAAATATAAAAATATTATATAGTCAAGAAATGCAAATAATGTAGTAAATACTTTAACCCACATTTTTTTTTATTAGCCCACTTGGAAATTGTCCCATATGCCAGATGGCTAATCCGGGAAAAGCTGATTATATTTTCAGGATGTATAAATGTATTTTTCTTCATACAGGCTAAAGCTATTGATGAGTTAAGAATATATGATAAATAAGGTGGCTATGGATTTGTCTTAGTCTCACGAGTGACCATGGCTATTTTATAGACGAATATGGTTTACGCTATATGCGATAGTATATGCTTAGTCAATTTTTTTTTGTTGGTTTTTTTTTTTAAACCAGCAATCTTGTTTTTTAATATTAGTTTCTTTCTGCTTAATACTTTTGTTTTAAGGCCAGAAGAGCCTTCTTTTGAACCACGGTTTCAGGTACAATGTACTCTCTGAACCCTCCTTTTATAGGGTCTGCGGTTTTTTTAGTCTAAAGGTCAAATTTATGGTGCATATTTTTTGCAGTAGACCTAACCATAAATCAAGATCACCTAACCTAACTCCTGCGTAGACAAAGTTGTGCTACAATAATTGCAATGATCATGAAGTCAAATTAATTCTTTCACAACACAATCACTAGAATGTTTTAATAAAGTATTGTTCATACAATAAAAAATAAAAAATAATAACCCACATAGCTCAAGCCCACTGGCACGCTCTCTCATTTGCTGTGCCCAAGGCCAGTGCCTCACTCACCTCACCCTAGTTACGGCTCTGCATCAAACTTCTAATGGCTTCCTGATAAGGCACATTCTTCATAACATTTGCCTCGTCCTTTGACATCGGTGTGTCAGGCTTCATGAGCGATTGACCTACAACACATGTTGTTTTTACTGAAGCACATGAGTCCATTCGAAAGTGCATAATTATGTTGGCTTAAAGAAATGATTTCCAGTTGTCGATCTCTATTAATCTCAATTCCTAACAAATGATACACTTCTCCAAGATCAGTCATATCAAACTTTGCAGATAACTGTTCTTTCACTAACTTCATGTAAGCGGTATCATTTGCAATCAGCAAGAGATCATCAACATAAACAGCAATGATGACGAATTTATCTTTGTAGCGCTTGACATATAAGCAATTGTCAGCCTCTAATTGTTGAAATCCTAATTTTAGTAAAGTGGTATCCAGTGTTTTATACCATACACGGCTTGCTTGCTTGAGTCCATATGGCACACCTCTGATTCACGATCTTTGACTGTATATCCTTCAGGTTGAATCATATATACCACATCGGTTAGCTCACCATGTAAAAAAGCAGTTTTTACATCCATCTGATGCACCTCTAAGTTTTGTTGTGCAGCCAAAGCAAGGAGATATCTAATAGTTGACATTTTTGTCACTGGAGCAAATGTATCAGCATAATTTTGATTGAAGATTTGCTCTTATACTTTCACCACTAATCGAACTTTGTATTTATTTATGGATCCATATCCGTCTGGATTTAACTTAATGCGGTATACCCATTTACAGCCTACAGCTTTACAGTTTTGTGGTAATGAAGTCAATTTCCATGTGCCTGTCTTCTTTAATGACGACATTTTATCTTCCATTGCACATTTCCATTGTGCTGCTTGTTCACACGAGATAGCTTTTTCATACGTTTTAGGTGTAAAGTGCGTGGATGGGGACTCCCTTGCATCATTATCATTTTGGGCACTCCATCGAGCATTCATAAATGACAACATGGCATTGTTTAGCACAACATCCTGATTATTACTTTTGTTTTTAGGTTGGTTTTTTATATTGTAAATTTTTCTTGGTTGTCCTCGACGTCCTGTTCGCAAGTTTTGGTCGTCCATGGGCTCTAGCTTGTTCTCCCACTGGTTCTGCATTATCAGAATCAGATGAATGACCAGTTGACGACTCTTCTTCACTTTTTAGTTGAATGCCTTTAAGAAACGTATAATTATTCATTTCTAGAATCAACTGCTCTGTTTGTTTGTTAACTTTTTCATAGCAAACAACATTTTTTGCAATTATAGTTTTGCAACTATGAGGATCAAACAGACGATAACCTTTTGAGCGTTCAGCATATCCAGCGAAGAAATACGGTGCAGCTTTATCATCAAGCTTCTTACGTTTTTTCGTCGGAATCCAAGCAAACGCTTTGCAGCCAATACCTTCAAATGCCTGACACTTGGTTTATAAACACTCAATGTTTCTTCTGGTGTTATATTTGTTAATGCTTTTGTCGGACAACGATTTCGCAAAGAAGAAGATGTTTTAACGATTTCTCCCCATAATCGCTTATCAACTTGGCTAGCATGTAGCATTGAACAAGTAGATTCCACTAGTGTACTATTCATACATTTTGCGACACCGTTTTGATGAGCACTATACAAAACAGTAAGTTCATGTATGATCCCTTCTTTACTAAGAAATTCAGTAAACGCATTTGATGTGTATTCTGTTCCATTGTCACTTCTTAATGTTTTAATATGATGACCTGTTTGCTTTTAAAGCCGTGCATTGTTGAAAGAATTTAAACACTTTTGATTTGTGTTTTAACAGGTACACAAACACGTTATGTGTATAATCATCAATAAATGTTAAGATGAACTTTGCACCATCATAGGACATTGGAGTTATTGGTCCACATACATCGGAATGTATCAGTTCCAAAACATGAGACGTGGTTCTTGTGCACTGCTTCGCAAAGCTTTCTCTGCACATCTTACCCACTACACAACTGTTACATTAAAAGTTGTCATTAAAATTCTCAATATTTAGTCCATTGGCCAACCTATCTTTTGCTAACTCTTTGATAGCATTAGTGTTCAAATGTCCAAAACGTTGATGCCACAGTTTCAAATCAGCATGATCCACGTTGACAGCACTGCACACAAAGGATTCTTCATAATGGGTAGCTTATAAATTTGACCAACTTTTTTGGCCACTGCTGTAAGACAGTTCTGTCCACGTTTACGTATTTCACATCGATTACCGAAATACTTGAGTTCTAACCCTTTACTTGTGAGCACGCCAACTAATAATAGGTTGCTACGTAGGCTTAGTACACACAAGGCATTTTCAACATCAATTGTTGCAGTTTTCTTGCTTCCAAAGAATGGTTGAATGAACGCTGTTCCTTGACCTTGTACGTTCACTTTACTTTTATTTGCTAACTCCACATCACTGTTCATTGGCTTACAATTATGAAACCAATCTTTTGACACTATCATATGATGCGTAGCACCCGAGTTTAGCATCAAAGACTTGGAGGAGAATGCGGCAGCTACAAATGTTACTGCATTATTAGCACCGCACTAGGTTGGTGTGGAATTTGTACGTTGAACTGCATCAGTGTTTTTTACATGACACTGAAATGATTTATGATTAGTGCCTCCACATTTGTAGCAACAAATAACTTTAGGCTTATTTATTATCTTTTGTTTTGTTGTCACAAATGCTGAGGAACTAGTAGATGCTTCAGTCATCTGTTGTTTGGCACGTCTTAATTTTTCTTGAAGTCTCACACGAACAAGTTCTGAAGTCAACTTATCATCACCAAGTCCTTCCAACAACACAATGAGAGTATCATAGTCTTGCGGTAGACCACATAAAAGTATACTGGCAAATTCTGAATCTTTCATGTCAGCACCAACATCAGCTAGTTGTAACAGGATGATACACTAGTGAGGTGAGATAAACATTATTTAATAGTGTAACGGAACGGAAAAGCAATTACGCGGTCATGACTGTACCTCTCTCGTAAAGTAAAAGTAAAAGTGAAGAGCACCCCAAGAGCCGCTCTGCACTGTACTGTTTTAAAATGTTTATGTCCACAGAAACAATAAAAAAAATACGGATTAATAAAAACACAAGATACAGTGAAAAATCATATCAAAAAGCTAACACAAACAGGATACGCTCAAGAAGTATCAAAATAGCTTAATTAAAAAGGTCTTGAAGAACACTGAAGTCGTGGTCGTTGTCATTGTCAAGGGAAGACGTGCATACACAGTGGACGAGTGGACGGACTTGGGAAATATGACCTTGTTGAATTGCATTGCCATCAGGATCAACAAGGTCTAAAATGTGGTTGGTGATGTGGGTAATGGTGTATGGACCATCACGTTTGGGTCCAAAAACAGCGGGATGTGGCAAGTCTAGAAGTATGTTGTCGCCGATACTAAAAACATTGGGTTGACGGTGGGCATTGACACGTTCAGCGTTTTGAGTTTGAGAAAGCTGAAGGGTGTCACGTGCTTTTTGCCGACGGGGAAACAAGTCTTGAATTTGTGCATAGCGTTCACGGTCGTCTTCTGAGATGATGATGATTGCAGTGCCGCTAGTGGCACGAGGGTAGAATGCAGGCATCAAATAGAAAGGGCTGTCATGCAGAGAGTGCATGTAAGCTGCATTGTACTGTAGCACTGTTGATGACAGAACCTTTACCCAGTTGGATGTCTGGCACAACGACTTACGTAATGTCTGTTTTAAGGTCTGCACAAAAGGCTCCACCAGGCTGTTCGATTCAGCATAATATGGTGGAGTTAGTTCGTGCTCTGTTAGGAACGCCTGGGTTGCTCGATATGTGTACGCTGTAGCGTTTTCAGAAATGAGAATGGTTGAGACCCGAATCGGTTTATCCAGTGCGTTTTCAGTAAACGTGTTGTTTCACTGGAACTGGTAGACCGTGCGGCTTGAGCCTCGATCTGTACTTGATGAAACATGTGGCATGATCGACCACAAGGAAAATGTACTTGTAATGGTTGATGGGTGCCAGTGGACCAATATGATTTATTGAGATCACCGTATTGGGAGTCGATGGTATCTTTCGTGGTCGGAGGTATTCAATTAATTTGGCCGTGCGACGATTCATCCGTTGGCACGTTTTACAGGAATCGACATACTGCTTCACGACTTGTGGCAGATTTCGCATGTAGAATTGTCGAGCGAGGATTTCGGCGGTTTGCTTGGCATCAGGGTGCCCATGCTTCTCATGACAAAGTTGCATGGCAGTGTGTGTAAGACTTTCGGGCAGGACAACAACACGAGCCGTGCGAGTGTCAGTTGTCCGACGCAGTAAAATACCATGTTTGTCAACTTCGTACAACGGCACTTTAGCAGGGTCTTTGAAAAAGCGTTTGAATATTGACTTACAAAATGAGTCCTGGCGCTGTTTGAGGGCGAGTTTTGGGTGGTATGCGGCTTCGACCAATGCGCAGCACAGGTCATTGTTCGATCATAAATTGCCATCACTGCCGGAGTGCAGGCGAGACAAAAAATCTGCAGGTTTGTTGCGCTCTCCTGGGATGTGCATTGCCAAGAAGTTAAAGTCGGCAAGATCAACAGTCCGTTGCGCGAATCGTTGGTCTGCGGGAGTCAAATTCACAAGATATGAAACGGAAAAACTGTCTGTATACAGAGTAAAATGTGGAAGTCCGTACAGGTACAAACAAAATTTATCAGTAATTGCCCAGTGCACGGCCATGCATTCCAACGCATTGGCATTTAGTGTTCTGTTATCTCTGTCAGATACTGCTCTGCTGACAAATTCGATGGGTACATTTGTCTTACCATCGTGTTGAGTTAACACAGTGCCAAGACTAGTTTGACATGCATCTATGTGAACTGAAGTCTCTCTGTCGGGAGGAAAGTGGTGCAGTATAGGTCGAGATTTTAAACATTTGATGAGACTGTCGATGATGTCCACATGTTTGGGCGTGATGATAAACTCAGCTTTTAATTTGAGTAGAAGACGAAGTGGAGCGCATGTGCAAGCAAATATTTCGAGGAAACGGCGGTACTAACTCAAAAATTCTAAAAATCTCTTCAGACAATTTTTAGATTTTATTGGTTGAAATTTATCTACATCAGCAATAAGTTTTGGGTTGGTCTGATCTCTGGAACCTATTATAATGAGATCAAGAAAATGCACTGATTGTTTCGTTATTTGGCACCTGTTGAGTCGCACTCCTGGTTCTTTCTCTGCCATACATTTCAGTGCCTTTCCAAACAGTTCGATTGCTTCATCAATCGTGGAAGCTCCTTGTCCAACGTTGTCCATGTATGTAGCAGTTTGTTTGAGTCCAAGGAAAGCTTGTAGCATTTTCAAATGCATTGTAATGGGTGCGCCTGCCAATCCGAAACTCATTCTCAGGAATTTATTCTTGTCATCTTAAGTGACAAATGCGGTTTTCAGAACGTCATTAGCACAGACACGAACAGTCATAAAGGCTTTTGTGACGTCCATCACGTTGAAATACGTAGCATTGCCATTGGTGACTTTAGTGATGACGTCTTGGATGATGGGCATAGGAAAATTTGGTATCACTGTTTTTGCGTTGAGTTTACGGTAGTCTACACAGATTCGTTTAGGCGTAGAACTATGGTGAGGATGGTTAACCAGAACAACTGGAGAAGCATATTGACTGCAGCCCTGCTGTTAACAGGGATGTTGTCTTTTAAGTGAATGACATGTTCTATTTTGGTGCTAGTGCCTAACGGTTCGGTACCATGAACGATTGCTGACTTATTTTTGTGTATTGGTTCAACAATACGTTTGGTCTGAGAGTCCAACAAATATGATTTCAGATCATCGGTAATTCGGTGTCTATTGGTGAGCCTTTATCGTCGATCGAACAAATTTCAACCACGGTACGCCTGATGCACTGATCAGGAGAGTACAAACTATTTACCAAAACGAAGGCTTGAGCGTCCTTGTGCTCAGCCTCAGTGAGTGTATACTTTGTTGCAATGTCAGTGTTGTCCTTTTTCAGTGGAATCATGCGCACACTTCCACTAGGGTAAACGGTCACCATAACGTTTTCAAATTTTTGCCAGTCTTTGTCGAGAATGACATCACAAGTCTGCGGAATGTTTTCAGTCACAATGGCATTCGGTACGATGGTGTGGGGCACTTCACCGACCACGGCAGTCAAAGCAATGCGCCCATGCACCACAGCATCCATGTCGTTCCCACATGCTATTATACGGTCTTGGGTGGGTTTGACGTTACCAATATTGACAAATTTTGGTCTCAAGGGTTATAGTGGCACCTCCATCAATCAAAACCAGGGCAGACTGCCCGTTGACAGTGGCTTTGACAACGCTGAGAGGTTTGCTTTCCGAAGTGAGTACACAATTGATCTTTGCGGTTTGGACGACAGGTGAGGTGTCTGGTTGGTTTCTGGTGTTTTTTGCGTGTGCTCGTTTTGTCTGCTCGGTTTTAGGTTTGGGGCAGGAAGAAAACAAATAATCTCTCTATTTGCAATTAAAGCAGATTGCATTGGACAGATCATCACCTTTCCGAAATTTGCGGTTAGAACTGGATTGTTCGCTTAGAGAAGATCGGAATTGGCTCGTTTGTTTTTCTTTAAAATTTTTCTCAGTCGACTTCGAGGCTGGTCAACTTTTCGTTGCCGATGATTGAATTCTTTGGTCTACTCGGGACATGGCAGCAAGGAGGTCGGTTACAGATTGGTAATAATAACTCTTTAAATACGTGAACTGATCTTCTGATATTCTGTTCAGAAGATAAGATATTTTTCCCTGTTCAGACATATAACCGAGATACTTCTCCAAAACTCCGAGTCGTTTCAAAGCATAAGAATGTAGCGCTTCATTCGATCGCTTCTGGGAATCGAACAACTGCTGGTTTCATCTAGCTTCGTCTATCGGTTGGCTGAAGAATTGGAGGAATTGTTGTTTCCACACATCCCAGGAAAGAAAATTTTGGCTTAGATTGTTGTTCCAACTCCGTGCATCGCCATCCAGAAATTTCACGGTTGTTAATGTTTATTCTTGGGCATTAACATAATGTGATTGGAGAAGATGCTCTAGACGCTCTATCCATTTACGAGCATTTTCGGTATTTTTTCAGTGATATTTTCCCACAAAATTCGTTAAATCGGGAATAGAGGGATACGGCAGAAACACTGAAGTCTGCGGATTGAACTGTGGCATCTAGTTGTGATTGACTTCATCGGAAGTTGTAGCATAATACGGTACGGAAATGTTCGTCACGAAATTCACATGTGATGCTGTGAAATTTCTCGGTTCGTGGTGGTTATAAGGAAAGCGTCTGTTAAGAACAGCATTGGGTTGAGATACTGACGGTGGCTGCGTTTGACATCGTCGACATAACAGGTGGCTGCGTTGACATCGTCGACATAAAAGGTGGTAATGTTGACATTACACCTGGTTGACACAATGTAAAAACACTTTGAGATGCATAAGTGGGATTACCGTAGACAGCGTTTTGCATTGTCGAGGAATACGGCGGTTGTTATGGAATGACTTTCACACTGGCGTTGCGTTAACTCCCTTTTATAACTGTTTTAGCCTAACAAGTAAATCAGGTTTCAGCAATACCCATCATTGAGTTAGTCAACAGTGACAAACAAATAACAGGAAAGGCCCCGAAAAAGTTTGATTTTAGTATATTATTTCTTATAAACAGTATTATTCCTTGATTACTGGTTAAAGCTGTGTCGACTTTTAGCAATAGAAACACACTAAAATAGCAACATTAAGATAAAGGATAAAATCAGCTGGAATTTGTAAACATGCATTAATTTTTTCAAAGAACAGCACTGAAATTATTAAATTTCATCTTGTTTGCACAATTTCTGATACATGATATGACAAGGTACCGGTATTCGAATCAGCCAAATTGGCTGTTTTTTGACAAGAACTTTTTAAACTGATTCACCAATTAGAGCATCAGTTGTTTATTGAAAACTAAAATGTAATTGATGAATGGTTGTTGTAAGTTGTCTTGTTTAACCTGCAGTGGTAGATCTGATCAATCTATTGTGATGGTTTTCCTATCTGCATGTTCATACATATGTCCATATTTATGGTGCTATGGACTTATTAACATTTTGAATCACCACCGTTCCCTCCTCCAAGTTGCAACACTTGATTTTAGTATTCTGTGCTTGATTTGGAATTTAAGGATACGGTGTTATTTTTAACAATTAAAGGGTTTGCAGCAACAAAGAGTTAACTCCATTTTTAGGCCAAACAGAGTTAACAACCGTTTCTTGGGGGGAAAAAATTAAATTGGAGTTAACTCTTTGTTGCTGCAAACCCCTCAATTATAACAGACAATTTCTGACAGTATGTTTTAGTTACAAAATGCTTCATTAATGTCAGTTATGCAATACTTGTACATAATGAGTACATGCTCCCAGCCAGTGGTGTAGTGCTAAGTAAAAAGGTGGGTACACGCTTATGGTCCAGCAGGGTACACGCTTATAATCTAATATGGCATATTGTATAGGAAAATGTTTTTTCAGTGAAAAAGGTAGGTACACGCAAATCCCAAAAATAAAAGAGTGGGTACACGGTGTGTACCCTCGTGTACCCCCGACTACACCACTGCTCCCAGCACCATAACTAGGCAGGTGCAACAGGTGCACAGACACAAGGCCTAGAAATAAAGTCATAAAACGACACTGACAAAAAATTGTAATATATAATATTTTCAAATTTTACTTGTGTGTATTCATGTTAATAGAGGTATACACGACGATTTGAAAGGTACATTGTACGTGGGCCTGTGGTCCATAACCATAAGAGGGTTTGATTGAAATAACAGCAAGATTGTTGTTTTTTTTAAAAATGACTATGCGTAAACTAGGGCATATAGCGTCCATGAAATTGATTTCTTATTGACATCATATAGCCAGTGTCACTCGTAAGATAAGTCAAATGCATAGACATGTCGTTCAAACTCCATTGAGCCATTTAGTTTGTACGAGGGAACAAAGAAAAAGCATACATACATACACTAGTACATGCTTACATTCTAAAAACATAACTCGCCTTCTTGCGTAGGGAACTAAAGAAATGAAAGGGGAAATACAAAAAACTTTGTACTTCTTGAAATATTTTCTTTCAGAGGCCCTGCAGAAAAATTGAAGAATTCAAAACAATCCAACCCAGAAGCCAATCATATATTCACACCTAATTTTTCTTAGAAAAAGATTGGTTCCACGTTTTTACAGCTAAAACATCTACGGCTAACGTCTTTACAGCTAAAACATCTACAGCTAAAACATCTACGTCTAAAAACGTTACAGCTAAGTCTTTACAGCTAAAACATCTAC